>JBBPCX010035706.1:0-15794 GCA_037974365.1 Hydrocynus forskahlii | reverse complement strand
GGCAAAACATAAACTAAGTACTATTACAATCGTATTGAATATTGGTGAAATTGTTTTATCTTGTGAAGCAAGAATCTAAGAACCTAATGAAAGTCACACATTTACACACCTAATAGTTTAGTTAAACATTAAAGTGTTGCAGGATTGACTGGATTGGATGATGCGGCAGTTTTTTGGTTTTTTTTCCCATTATCCTGAAAAGCACCTCACCAGCTAGTACTACTTCTGTCAAGAAGCTGAAAAATTCTGGCACCAAGAAAACCACCTCCAAGCACTCGACAGAATGTGCAGAAACACTCACTTATATGCCATGTATTGTTGCTTCTGTCAGTATTTTTTTCCAGCAGGGACTCTGCTGACTCAACAGGTCCAAATGCTTCTGCGCCAAACACTAATAGGTAACAGCCATCCATACATTTCCCTGAGGTCAAAGCGCCACACACAGCAATGTCGACACTTCTCTTTCAGATATAAACACGAAACAATGGCAGCCTGTGTGTCCCGCAATCATGGTGAGCCCACACAACGGCAGACAGCGGAAGCTACAGGAACCAGGCGCTGCTGAAGCCAACGGGACAAAAGGGCGGTGAAATACCGCTCTCGTCCGGTGGCAAAAAACCTGGTGCAGTTTGTGTTGACCTGAGTAAAGAGAAAATAAATTACAGGCCTCGACAGGAAACTTACTGAATTATATGCAAAGCAACACAAAGACTTGCCAGAATCTTTTCTAAAACATACATTATTGTGAAAAAGTCTGTTTTGGACTGTTTGCACAGTCAAAGAATGGTCAGCATATGGTCTCTGCCTAATTTGCATCAGACTTTGTGAAGGAAGTTTCCTGATTTACAGTTGGCCCGCAGCCCGTGCGCCCCACACAGCTTGGCAGCTCCCTTTCTTGAACACCCTCATTAAACCTGGCCATTAACAGGTGTGCTGAACCGGGTCAAGATTCAAGATTCTTTATTTGTCACATACACAGTTACAACGCACATTGAAATGAGCCCCTGAAACATCTGAGACTGTGAAAAATACAATACTGTGCAAAACTCTTCGGCACCTGGCAAAATATTTAAAAACTAATATCACTAACTATACTAAAAAGAATAAATACAAATAACATTCTACAGTAAATAGTGATGTTATGTGCCATATATCGGTGTTTAACCCTAACCCTAACCCTAACCCTGACCTAGAATTACTGCCCCCAGTCTGGTCCAAAACAGCTCGCTGCTCAGATGAGCTAATCGCGTGTGGAATCACACAACAGAGCTTCAGTGTCACCAGAGAAAAACAACACACACACGTGTCCAAGACACCTGCACGGCACAGTGTGTGTATATGAATCACCACTCACTTCATTTAACGGCTGAGGAATGACTTGATTTGAGGGCTGTGGGAAGAATCAAATAAGTGGAAAAGAGAGGAAGAAGAAGACAGAAAAAGACAGAAATAGATTCCTGCACATCCTCATTAGCTGCCATCAGTGCACTTCTCGTTCTATTGTAAACAGTCAATGGTTTACAGTATAAACAGTATAAACGAGTCATAAAACGCAATAAACTGTGGTGGTGTCTTGATTTATACAACAGCAAAAATACAGAGTGGCTTTATACTAAAATATGCCTTATTGTAATAATAACAACATGTATGCTTGCACAGCAAGTGTTTGGCTCATATTTTCTAGCTGTTATGAAAAACAAGCTTTGATTGATACAAGATTCTGTGTACATACATGCACAAATGTCTTCAGTTACACAGAATCATGTATCAATCAACACGTGTTAGGCTCATATTTCCATGTAGTTGAGAGTGAAGCAAGCTTTGATACTTCCCGGTTGTGTTTGAGGTTGTACACAAAACAGGAAAGTATTTTGTCATTTATTCTGACAAAAACATGGCAATCAACTGATTTGGCCCGTTTAGGCCAAATCAATAAAATACTTAATTTATACATCATTAACTGTCAGCTAAAGTATCACAATTGTGACGGGTCAATTTCAGATTCCTATTTCTTTCTGTTGTGAAACATGGTTTTTATTCAGAGTGATTCGCATTAAAGAGATCATCATTATTATTGTTATTGTTGTTATTATTATTTACAATAAGGTCTCTTGTGTGTTAATACCGATACTCAATGTTGAAAACACTTCCTATGCATAAACATTATAAAAGTGTAGGAATTGGGACTATAACTCTTAGAAAAAGCATCACAGTAAAAAATAACATTTAGCACTGGGTCAGAAAAGTTATTTGCCTTAGAAACAGAAAATGCACAAAAAAAACAAATAAAAAAACAAACGAATGGAAGCAGGAGTCAGTGCTTGTGTCAGAACCACACGAGATGGCCTGAATGGAATGGAGCAGCACTAACACCTGAACAGAAGAGAACAAGCTCACGGGGGGACACAGAGGAGGAGTTATGAAGTGTGAAGAGTAGACAAAGGTGATCTCAGATTAAAAACACATACTGACGACCTGAAGAAAACAAGCACATTTCTCAACCCATATATGATCCAGGGCTGCAGGTCAGGTGGAAGAGCAGTGGAGACACCAATCATTACCTCAACAGTCAACACACGTGTGTTGACGGAAATTCTGGACGATTTCCTCATTCCTTTAAAAGAAAACATGTTTGGTGGTGATGAAGTGATTTTTCAGGATGATAATCCATCTCACCACTGAACAAAGAGTGTACAAACTCAAGGATATGGCCAGCAGATCTGAAACCCACTGAAAAGCCCTCAGTCACACCAAAAAGATCTCAGTTCCACTAATAAAGATCTTAATCCTGCTTAAAAATATATATCAGACTCAGTGAAAAGATCTCAATCTCAGGAAAAAAAAGATCTCAATCTCACAACAAACATCTCAATCGCACTAAAAAGATCTCAAACTGAAAAAGATCTCAAACCTACTAAAAAGATTTCAGTCCCACAGAAAGAGACCTCAAACCTAATAAAAAGATATCAATCTCACAGAAAAAGATCTCAAACCTACTTAAAAGATTTCAAATACACTGAAAAGATTTCAGTTCCACTAGAAAAGATCTCAATCCCACTGAAAAACATCTCAATCTCATGGGAAACAGACTTCAAACCTAATGAAAAAATGATCAGTCTCACTGAAAAAGATCTTAAACCTACTAAAATGATTTCAAATACACTGAAAAGATTTCAGCTCCACTAGAAAAGATCTCAATCCCTCTGAAAATGTATGGTGGGAATAACAAAAATGGTCCATGACATGGCTCCATCCCACAAAGCTGATCAGTCAACTGCTGTTGGGGAACAGTGGAACCAGCTTGATGGAGACACTGTTTTTCATTAGTGAAGTCCATGGCTCAAGAACTCAGGACTGAGGATGAACGACAAAGCACTAATTGTGATATTTTTAGTTGATTCCATCATTTTTTCCTCCACTCTGAGTGAGTCAATATTCTTTTCCTCTACATGATATGGAAAAAACGTGCCATTCATTACAGTATTTTAATTTGTTTGAGGTCTGTTTAACAAAGTTCAGCTATTAGACCAAAAAAATGTTCTTAGATTTGTTTGTATGAAGTAAAAAAGCAGAGCAGACATCCCCTCAGTAGTGTTGTAATTTAAAAAGTCTGTGTGTGTGGGCTTCATTCAAGGTCATGCCCACCCTCCGAACCAGGCGTCCTAAAGAGCGTGTCCAGGTCTGTATGATAAAGAGGGACAGAGAAAAGGGACGCAGGAGGGACTCGCGTCCAGCTGAAGTCTAAATGTGTTGAAGGGTGAGGAGTCTCTGTCTTTCAGTGGAGCCATTTAGTGCCAAAGCTAGTTATCTGTGCAAAAAGACGAGAATCTTTACGTACGACTGGCCTCGTCCCTCTGGTTCTAAGGCGGCACCACATCCGTTTTAGGACAGATGACCTCTACATGGTGGCATGGATGGTTAAAAGGAACACCAATTTCATGCCCACTTCAGTAGAGTGATCAGACCACAGGCTGGAAGAGTTCAAGCAGATGAACACAAAAGCAACACAGAATGGTATAAACAGTACCCAGGTAGATTCAGTGTCCTGTATATTATTTGTATTTGCATTTAAAATGCATTTAGAAGGGGGTCCAAAGAGGGCAGAGGGCATAAAACAACAGGTCCCAGCATCCCCATTTAATCACTGTCACAATGACTGGATACCTGCACAATGCAATCGCAAGGCTCTCTATTCTACTGGGACTTTAAAAGAGGGTCCTTTATTGCGTGTCTGATGTAAAAATGTGTGTATAAAAACACACAGGCGACATTATGAGGGGTTTAACACACCCACCGCATGCAGAAGCTCGTGCCCAAGATTGCTTTGTTAGCACGAGCCTCAGGACCACTGCATGCCAAGCCTGCTTGCCTGCATGCTCTCGCTTCCAGTGCAAAAAAGGCAGAGAGAGAGAACAGAATGAGCGTGTCCAGCGTACAGGAGACAGAGGGAGACATGGGCTGGAAGTTGAGCATGAATAATCAGGAGGAGAGCAGGTCTTACCTCTCTGGAGCCCTGCTCCTCTCCCTGCAGCACCGAGGCGCACCAGCCGGGGGAAGTTTAGGGGCTTCCTCTCAAAACAAGCACAAAAGCAGCGCTACAGCACAGCCCGCAGCTCCTGCACGCACGCGGGGGAGAGCGTCATATCTCGCGGACGCTCGGAGTGCCACTTTGCGCACTTGTTTGCGCGCCGCGCCCGGAGCGGATCCTGGAGGAGCGGTCCGTCCTGCACACTCTCCCTCGGTCCTTTGGCCCTGCACTGAATGGCGCTGCTGTGTGTGTGTGTGTGTGTGTGTGTGTGTGTGTGTGTTCAGGATAGAGCCCAGACTGGTCCTCTGGCGCCTGCAAGAGGCTCATGGAGGAACCTCAATAAACCCCCGCCTCCAACCCAAAACACAAATACGCACGCGTGCGCCTCATTGACAAAACTGAGGAACTACACTACACGGACAAAAGTATTGGGACACACCTGTTTTTCAGGGTTTGGCTCAGATCCCTTATTTCCAGTGAAGGACAATCTTAATGCTTCAGCAGAAAAAGACATTTTGGACACCATGCTTCCAACTTTGTGGACACAGTTTGGGGGAAGAGCCTTTTCTATTCCATCATGACTGTCTTAGTGTACAAAGCAAGCTCCATAAAGACGTGGCTGGATGAGTTCGGTGTGGAAGAACTTGGCTGGCCCTCACAGAGTCCTGACCTCGATCCCATCCAGCACCTTTGGGATGAACTGAAACGGAGAGTGCGAACCAGTCCTTCCCGTCCAACATCAATACCTGACATCATAAATGCTCTACAGAATGAATGGGCATAAATTCACACAGAAACTCCAAAATCATGTTTAAAGCCCTCCAAGAAGAGTGGAAGCTGTTTTAGCTGCAAAGGGGGACCAACTCCATATTAAAGTCAATTGATTTGACTGTTTGTCATTAAAGTCCCTATTGCTGGGTGGTCAAGCATCCCAATACTTTTGTCCATATTATAAATATAGGGTGAGTTGCCCTAATGTGGGACACTGCCTAATGTGGGACACTGCCTAATGTGGGTGTGGCTCTCCCCCAAACTAATGAATGTTAGTGGAATTATGTGACTTTGATCACAGGGAAGTTCAGCTTTGATTGGGTAATAATTTCACTGACATTCATTAATTTGGGGGAGAGCCACACCCACTGAAGCTTAAGTGTTCCACATTAGGGCACCTCACCCTATATATTTAAAGAAGGTACTATATATTTTACACGTGTAATAATTATAATAATCTCAATCTTTGTGCAGTACTGCAGTTACTCGCATGGAGGCGACAGTGGTCTGAATATTTGAATAAGCAAAGGAAACTTGATCTCCACACAATGAGTCACCCTGTCCGGCGGTATTTATCTGTTTGATTATTCATTCTTTCCTTATTTTGTCTCAGTTGTGTTAAATAACAGCTATTTAAACTATTTTATTTTTCATGTATACTACATGGCCAAAAATATGTGGCCACATGACCATCACACCTAAATGTGCTCGTTGGATGTTACATTCCTTAATCATCCATCCATCTATTATGTAATGATTTGTGAGTGGGGGGCAAATAGCAGAGAAACCCCCCTGGGTAGGTCGCCCGTGCATCACAGCGGAAACTAGAGCACCTGGGAGAACATTAAAACTCCACACAGGGATGACCCTCAGCCACCAGACCAGAATTCATACCCAGGACCTTCTCACTTTGAGAGGAATCAAACCCAGAACCTTCTCCTTTTGCAGCTACTACAGCCTCCACTCTTCTAGAAGGTCTATCCATAAGATTTTGGAGTCTGTCCATTCAGTCAGAAGAGCATTAGAAAGGTCAGACACTGATGCTGGATGAGAAGGCCTGGTCTGCAATAGACACTCCAGCTCATCTTAACTGTGTTCAGTGGGGGTGAGGTCAAGATTCAAGATTTATTTGTCACATACATGCACTACATGGCCACAAGTATTGGGACACACCTGTTTTTCCAGTGAAGGGCAGTCTCAATGATTCAGCGACAAGCTTCCATCTTTGTGGACACAGCTTGGGGAAGAACCTTTTGTACAGAATGAATGGGCACAAATTCCTACAGAAACTCCAAAGTCCCTGTTGGTGTAATGGTCAGGCATACCAATACTTTTGTCCATATAGTGTAGTTGTACAAGTACAACATGTAGTGAAATTTGCCCCAAAGTCGACTCATAGGACATAGAATTATCAAATAATTCAAATTAAAGAGAAATTTGGAGCCTAAAATTAAGGCAGTAAAATATGCAGAAAAATATAATAATATTCCAACTAAACAGATATTAGAAATGTTACCAACAGAAGCAGGATCTGTAGAGTGTGCGAAATGTAAGAGGTGAGTTGAGGTCAGGCCGCTGGAGTTCCTCCACATCAAACCCATCACACCAGAATTTATGGACCTTGTGTTTATAGACCTCATTTTGTACACAGGAACATAGTCAGGAAAGGGCCCTTGCTAAACTTTTGCCACAAAGTTGGAAGCATATAATTGTGTAAAATCCAGATTTTTCCCTCAGACTACCAGATGGTGAAATGTGATTCATTCCTCCGGAGAACACATTTCTACTGCTCCAGATACTGGTGGCATCGCACTTTACATCACTCCAGCCGATGCTTGGGATAGTGTTTAGTGATCTTAGGATTGTGTGAACATGCTGAACCACTGAAACCCTTTTCATGAAGCTCCTGACACACAGTTTGTGAGCTGATTTTGCTTTCAGAGTCTACCATTTCAAGGCTGAGCTATTCTTGCTCCTAGATACACTATATGGAATATTGGGACACATCTGTTTTTCAGGGTTTGGGCTAGTCCCCTTACTTCCAGTGAAGTTCAGGCTTAATGTTCCAGCAGACCAAGACATTTTGGACAACACCATGCTTTGTGGACCCAGTTTGGAGAAGAACCTTTTCTATTCCAGCATGACTGTTCCCCATTGAACAAAGCGAGCTTCATAAAGACATGGCTGGGTGAGTTCAGTGTGGAAGAACTTCACTGACCCGCCCTGACCTCAACCCCATTCAGCACCTTTCTGATGAACTGGAATGGAGATTGCGAACCAGTCCTTCCCGTCCAACATCAGAACCTGACCTCATTAATGCTCTACACAATGAATGGGCACAAATTCCCACAGAAACTGGGTCCAAAATCTTGTGCGAAGCCTTCCAAGAAGACTGGAAGCTGTTGTAGCTGTAAATGGGGGACGGACCCCATATTAAAGTCTATGGATTTGAGGCCAATGTCATGAAAGTCCCTATTGGTAGAATTGGCAGGCGTCCCAATACTTTTCTCCATATAGTGTGCTTCCATTTCACAATAATAAGAATATTTAGATTCCATCTGAGCATAATCTATGGGAGTCCAGTCCATCCAATATTTTTCTCAGTTCCAAAAATCAGAACAGGGAAAGAGTTTTGGCAACATTAACAGTTCAACAGTAGTTAAGCCCATGATATACCATTATGATCTATATTATGAATGATAAGGGGTCTCTGAACTTAATGAGCTACCTCCTCAGTTGTTCCTCAGGGACACTTGTCAGATTAATTATATGACCTATAAGATCTTAACAAGGTGGTTTGGAGAGCTAACTCTACTTAAATGCAAGAGACATGGGTGGACGTTTCAAGACTGACAATGCTGTTTGGTTATACTACTTTATGTTGTTGAAGGTTTTGGCATTTTATTTATTTTCCACTTTGGTCACAGTAGAATGCTACCAGTTTACCAATGTAAGTGCTTTTGTGGGATGTGCAGTTAGAGGAAACAAGTATTCAGACAATTTGTGCTTCCGGTGTGTATATATCAGTACTGTGCTTAAGTCTTAGACGCTATGCAAACTGTTTAAAGTCCTTTTTCTCAGTGTGTGATGTGATAAAGTGTCTTTCTGCTAGCAAAGTTAATATTAGAATAAATGCAAACAAACAAGAAAGTGATTTTTTTTGGTCTGCCACCATCTCCCCTCTTCAAAGGACAACTTTATTTTTAATTTGTGGTTTCATTGGACGAACATAGTCATTAAAGCCGCTCTGAGCTTACCCCCCCCACACAGACAGTGAAGAAGAAAAGGAGAGTGAAAAGAAAAAGAGAAAGAAAAAAGAAAAAGAAAAAAGTTTCTAGTGGCCTTTGAAGAAAAAAAAAAATCCAAATACTCAAACAAATTTTACACAATGAATCAAAATAACAAACTTCTAGGCCCTTGTATGTGTGCCTAAGTGTAATTCGGTTTATCACCGGAAGTGGAGGGTAGTTAATGCTGCTGGGGGCGTAGGAGCACCACACCCCCATGAGGGCACAAGACACAAGGACCCACGGCCACATGTCCCAGACACCGCCACACGCCCAGCCCCAAAAGGGAGCCCACAGAGGACCAAGAGGATGGTCCTGCTCCCCTTACAAAAAGGCCCACAGAGTGGGGGTGGGATTTGTGAAACTCCATCAGCAGCTCCTGATTTAATTTAATGAAGGACTGATCGAGTCAAACCAGGTTTCTGATGAACTACAGTAATTCTTTACTTCACCAAAAATACACTGATAAACTGAACATAGAATCACTATTTACTGTTTGTTGTTTGTAGATATAATTTTTTAGATTTTTTTTGTATATTTAGTAATATTAATGTGTAAAAAAACATCCTGGACGGGTTCTCTGAGACTAGCAATAATGAAGGTAAGACAGAAACCAATAGTTACTTGAAAACATTTGCAGGACCTCCTGAAAGCAGAGGGAATAACAGTTACACTGAGAACGATAAGCAATGAACTTCACCACAATCAGCTCCATTCCTACAGGCTACACAACATTTGTATGATACTAGGATCTCCATATCCACAGTGAAGTACAAAGGTGGGAGCATGACAATTACCTGGACCATTGAGTCATTACACATCATCAAATAAAACATGAATAGGCTTTTGAATGGGTGAATAGGTAAGCTGCAAACAATTTTGCAACATTCACTGAGAAATCTGATATACAGACCCATCACTTTCTGAGTCTTGAGGAAAGATAATTTATAATTACATATCGTCAATATAGCTATGAATTCTCACCAAATATTTTTAGAACATACTATCTGGAGGTGCCGTGAGAAAAATGGGGGCCCTAAAATAGAACCTTGTGGAACTCCAAAGGAAACACAAAGATGTTTTGGCAGTTTCTTCGAGATGCAACCAGAAACTGTTTGCCTGTTTGTCAAGTTAGCCGCTCAAAAACTGATCAGCTGTACTGAATGTGACACTAAGCAGTACTAAGCCTCAGCATGGCTGGAACGAAAGCCTGACTGAAAATTATTAGATACCAAATATGCATATAATTACTATAAATGACTTACTCGAGCCATTTCAAGATTTTACTTTAAATGAGTGGAAAAGTAGTTTTTCCCAAATATCCCAAACATTCAGTAGAGGCTTATGGAGTCCTGGTCCAAGACCATTCTGAAAACTGTTCTATAATTCTGCATGCAGAGTTATTATATATGTGTTTACAACTTCCGGACAGTGTGTATACTTTTTAAAATGGGACATCTGCTGTGGTGAGTCCTCTGACCTCTGGCTTCCTCTTGAGGGACAGAAAACACAGCTGCTTGTTGCTACTTGCTGGATAGTTTTGCTGTGGCTTTTCAGGCTCAGGCGAAAGCTAGAGTTTGACAATCACACTACTAGATTTCTCAGATTTAAAAAAAAAATTCTAGCCTTGGACTTAGCTTAAGCCAATGTGTTAAATTTGAGTTCTACTTTTTCTAAAAAATGTATATGTATAAATGTGTTTCTTACAGGAGTGAGGCGTAGAAGCCTGCAACAGTGAGTTCTGGGATTTTAAGTGTTTTTTAAAAAAAACTATAAGAAACCTATTTTTGATAACAGATGTGTGGCCTGGTGTGAGAGTCCTGTGATCTCTCGTCCCATGTTAAACCTTAAAGCCAGAAATGAGAATGTGAGAAAATCTAATTGTAGCTATTCTCTAGAGACCGTGGTGCAGCGGATAGATTTGGACCATTACCACAGCCCAGGGGTCCTCCCTGTTGGTAGAATAAATGTTGTTGTTTGCAGCAGGATATACTATCTCGTCATCGTTATTGTGCACGTATACATGGGATACTTCTTTTGGATCTTACTGGAAGAGAAATTATATGACAGAATTTAAATGAAAATGCTTTTTGTCCTGAGAGGACGTGTCAGGGGTCTGGCGCAAGTGAAGCTGGCTCGACAAGATCACCGGTCAAACATCCACTCCAGACCACCAAAGGACAATATTGGACCTGGGGTAACTATCCATCATGCTTAACTATACTGTTGATAAAGTAGAAGATACAGCTTGTTTGTATAGATTAGTATTATTTCTTCAAGGTTTAACATCCTGAAAGGTTAAAATAAGTTAACCTACAACTGCAGAATTCTAGTAAAACCGAAAGACAGCAAAGAAAGCCATTTACTATACAATGGTTAAGGTCTTGCATGGCATAAAATATATACTGTCAAAGCTGGGTTATTCCTGTGCAATGAATGATGTTAGCGGAGTATTTCACAAAGTTTCTTGGTTTTTTACATAAGACTCTTGGTACAACACTTTACCACAATCTAGTCTTGTATCTGGAGTCATTTGGCTTTCTTTGGCTGTGGCAAAATGTCTCTGTTCAAGTGGAAGCTGATAAACATCAGAAGTGGTTTAAAAGACAAAGTGACTTAAATAAAACACGCCTTGAAATGGGTTTTATAATGAATAATCTCATAACAGTCTTAAAGAGACCATCAGGCATATTAAAGAGCTTATTAGACATACTGACTAGGTTTTATTTGTCAGGACATGTTCTTTGGAGAAAATATATTCTTAGGACCTCACTAGATTAAATGATCTGTTTCTTTAGGGCTGCACAATACAGTCTGTTGATCACTATTGCGATATCGGTTTGTGCAATACTGATATCACAAGAGCCACAATATGTGAATGAGCCTCTAATGAATCACGGTGTTTGACAGGGTGACCAATCACAGCTCCAGGTGAGTTACTGGGTGTTCTGATGAATCGAGGTCTTCATATAAACCAACAAACGTCTGATTTTTAACCATTATAGGTGAATCAGTGCGTGAATGGGCGGGGCTTAACTGCTGTAGCCAGAACAAAGAGATATATTTAAACGTGTCAGTTTTGTGACATCACAAAAAGTGTAATTTGAAATGGGCTGTTTTTGTAGCTTATTCTTCATATCTAGACTGTTATCAAAAAATGATGATATGGGCTCTTTAAAATATTCAAAGGTATCGCAGTAGCAATAGGTAGCAGCAAAATTGCAATACTGATATTTTGCCCATATTGTGCAGCCCTATATTTAATTTAAACAAGCAAAATGATCTTTTGGGTGTTCAGAGAGACCTCACTAATAATAATGCTATGTATGGAATTAATAACCCTAGCGTCTACACCAGCTGGACATGAATGACTGGAAGTGTTAATTTATGCTGCCCTGAGTCTTCTGCAATAATGTGTGAACTTTTTCTTTTCACATCTCCATTTTTTCTTCACAGCAGACAGTGTTCACCATGTGCGTGTTTGCACTTGCTCTTCTGATTCCTGCGGGTTGGATCATGCACCACATCCCAGTGTACCGGCAAAGACCACCTCCAGAGGCCTGAAATCACGCCCCATCTGCTTCAGTGACGCTCCGCCATATCTCCACATCTAACATCCCATCCTTCATTTCTCACTGAACCTGAATGTGAAGAGACTAAATCCTATGTATAATCTTCTTTTCTCCAAGGATATATGGATTCTAATCTGATCATGAGTTTAATTATTAATATCATTATCAGTTTACTCAGTGGTCAAAGCAACAGCAGTGCATTTGTAACCTGCTTATCCGGTCTGGTTTGGTAATATTGTTTAGTAATATCATAGTAATATTACATACTTACTTGTTTACAGTATGGTAAATGCTTTAGTACAATATGTTAAATTGTCCATGATTTTGTAACAGTGATCTCTCACTACAATTCAAAAAGGAAATTTACTATTATGTATGGGAATGCTTGGAATTTAGTTTTAATATATTCTTTTACAGTGTCAATACTTTCGCACAGCAGCCACAGTTTGGAGACTCTCCAGAGTTCAGCACCCACCAGTCAGGAACTGGGACCAGTTTAGTACCAGTTTAACACACGTCCTTATAACGGACCAGTCAAGAACTGGGACCAGTTTAGTATTATTTCTGAATACACATGCCTTTTTGCTAAAGTAGACAGACATGATATCGGACATGATATCTGGCAGCAGTAACATTAGATATCTGGCTTTTTTCTCCATTACCCAGCCAGAGGGTCTCTTAAAAGCCTTTAAGAAATCTTCAGGATACACCCTCAGAAGGTTTTCCTGGCCTTTAAACCAGAAAACCACAGAGGCAACAAGTTAGGTGGCAAGTAATTATGTTTTCAACAGATGTGGAGATGGCTAAATGTTTCATTTTGGCTGGAATGCCCCACTAAACCCACATAATCTGGGTTTCATCAACAGTGATTGAGATCATAATTGATTTGTGTATTACCGTATTTAGTTTGGCTTGATGCAAAAAGCAACAATTGTTTTTATCTGTCAGTAATAAAGAAATACTGAAGCCCACACTGACTGACTATTCCATTCATTCATTCATTTTCTGTAACCGCTTAATCTTTGCTAGGGTCACGGGTACCCGCAGGGACTGAAGGGGTATTTTACTGATCGACGATGATTGGCATAGCATAATCATATGGGTTTTTAATGAAAAATCCCCTACAATTAAGTTTAAACTAATGTCTGACCAAATGTCACTGAGTTTAACCTCAGTGAACCGTCTCCCTCAGAGACTGGCAAGGGGGAAGGAAAGCCCCCACAGGTCCCTTAAGGTGAAGATAGGACAATGCCTTACAATGTAAGATGGCCTTGAAGGCCAGACTGGACATGCAGGTGTCTATGAAGGCCAAACTGGAGGTGCCAAGAGGTGGAGTTCAGCAAATCAGGTGGTAAAATGTTATTGGTTAAAGGACAGACTGGAGGTGTCAACTGAATATGAATTAGAAATAAACTAATCCTGTAATTATTGGTTGAAACAAAGAGGTGGAGTTATGCAAATCAGGTGATAAAATTTAATTGGTTAAAGGACAGACTGGAGGTGTCAACTGAATATTAATTAGATAGGAACTAATCCTGTAATTATTGGTTGAAACAAAGAGGTGGAGTTAAGCAAATCAGGTGATAAAATTTAATTGGTTAAAGGACAGACTGGAGGTGTCAACTGAATATTAATTAGAAATGAACTAATCCTGTACTTATTGGTTGAAACAAAGAGGTGGAGTTAAGCAAATCAGGTGATAAAATTTAATTGGTTAGAGGACAGACTGGAGGTGCCAACTGAATATTAATTAGAAATGAACTAATCCTGTACTTATTGGTTGAAACAAAGAGGTGAAGTTAAGCAAATCAGATGGTAAAATTTAAGTGGTTGAAGTGCAGACTGAAGCTGTCAACTGAATATTAATTACAGATAACTAATCCTGTAATTACTGGTTTTTGTTTCAACAAAGAGGTGGAGTTAAGCAAATCAGGGGATAAAATTTTATAGGTAGAAACAAAGACAGACGTGGCTAAGCAAATAAGGTGATTAAACTTCGTTGGTAGAAACAAAGAAAGAGGGAGCTAAGCAAATTGGATGACAAAACTTGGTAGAAAATCGATCAGCAGGTTGTATTAGAAAAATGGGTGTTGAATATTGAGGCCTATAAGAATGCTGTACAGAGCCTGGTGGACGAGCACAACAGGACCCACCCAACCTTTCCTTATCCACAACTAATTTTCTTTAAATATTAACATACTTGATTCAACTTCTGTTCTGATTGGCTGCCCTCTGTTAAAGAAGCAGTGCAGGTGGAAACACTCCTTAGAACTTCAGCATGAATGGGTGGGGCTTAACTGCTGTAAACTGACTAGGCGAAAATACAAATATGAGTATGTGTGTATATATATTTAATATATATATTTATACCTGGTTAGTGTATAACACTTTAGCCCCACCCATTCATACTGAAGTTAGGCAGATTATTCCTTTTCTGTATAAGGACAGTGCAGACTGGAGAGTAAATTTTACAGCTATTCACGTTTAATAACTTATTATATCCTGCGTTGCACATTTTAATAAAAAAAAAAAACTAGGAAAATTCCAAGTTTATGTCATATCGGCCCTTTAAATGTTTAATTATTCTAGCCAATAAAACAATATGGTAGATTAAATCTGAATTATGCTGGACAGCAAATCACTATGGTTGCAGTCCCAGTGAATGCAATTGTGCCGGTGCCACTGCATGCAGAAGAACCTGATATCTCCTAATGCAACGCTACAACAGTCCTGAGGGGAAATGAGGAAAGAGCTGTCTCCTAAAAGGCTCCTTACGAACCAACTGTTGCACATCGAGCTGCACGTGTGTGAGCAGCGATTGCGGCCGGTCTGTATTTTCTGGAGAGCCCCGATCTGATTGGTGAGGTGGGGGGGCGTTGAGATGGATACCCTCCCCTCGTGGTGTGGTGGTCGTCATAAATTAATATCAAGAATGGCAAGTGTTCGACACGGAGCAGTCCATTTGCCTGAAAGGTGAATAGGGGGAGGGTCTCCGTTTATAAGGGAGGGGGGGGTATCTCGGAGGTTGCGTGGGGGGAGGTGTTCAGGGCTCGTTTGTGGAGATCAGGAGGAGAACCTGACTGCAGGGAGGAGGAGAGAGGAGGAGAGAGAGAGAGACAGCTGATGTGGAGACAGTGGTACAACCTGGACTCGAGCTGGTGGAGGTGCAGGTGGAGGGGGGGTGGCAGGGGGCTGTTCACTTTTTCCCACCACTGAGGAGGCGGGGGAGGGAGAGGGCAGGGAGGGAGGGGGCGGTGGAGACACCGCAGGGTTAAAGAGGAGCGTGTTTTTTTGTGGCCAGTTTTCAACATGTCTACGAAAGCAGAGCAGTGTAAGTAGCCTGAGCTCGTTCATTTGCATGACGTTGTTGTCGGTGCCGGTGGTCAGTGTGAGTGTGTGGTTTTTTGAGAATGGGGCTGTGGATGTGGGGAGCTGCTGTCCTTGCTGATGAGGGAGAGAGCCGTTGCTAAGGAGAAGGAGCTGCAACACGTCCTCCTGCTGCAGGAGACCAGGCTGAGCTCTTGGCTTCTCACACACAGCCACCATGCGTGGACACGTTTACACTCAGGTGCTGCCTACTGGGGGGGGGGGGGGTCCCAAACAAAACACAGTGTTTCTCCAGAAAGAAAAATAAAA
>JBBPCX010035695.1:4045-15794 GCA_037974365.1 Hydrocynus forskahlii | reverse complement strand
TCCATCCGTTTCAAAAATGAGGAAACAGCAAAACTCTCATCTAAACCTTCAGAACCACAACCAGCTCTCGAACACACACACACACAAACACACACAAACCAAACATATTACACAGACAAACAAATATTTTAAATATTCTGTCTTACACTTCTGATGAAATATTAATATTTTTAAATGTGATATTGTTACTGCATGCAAACCTCTGTCTGGCCAGCAGAGGGCGCTTCTGAACAGAGCCGTGGGGCGCATGTCTACAGACAGAAATGCTTTGTTGGACAATAACAAATACCAGCACAACCTACTGGTTCTGTGTTTGTGTGGTTTAGTGCATCAAAAAGTACACATTTTCCAACCTCTCTTTTTCCCTTACAATCATACAGTTACTGCGTCTTTAAGACCAACATACGGTACTGTCATATACACACTCTTCTTTTGAATCACCTTGTTGATGCAAAAATACTATTTCTGTCAGACTGTCTTATCTTTGGTGTGTTGAGTAGATTAAATGAAAGAAATTCGACCAAATGTTTCACTCATTCAAAAGAGAGCACAGGGCTGAAACACTCCTTAGGACTTCAGTGGGAAGGGGTGGGGCTAAACTGCTGTAGGCTGAGTAAAACGATATACGTAAATGTGCGACATCACAAAAACTATGGTATGAAAACTTTTTTTTTTGTTTTTGTAGCTTAAGTTTCTGTTCATGGGCTGTATGGATGAGGAGTGAGTGTAAATTTTAAACCAAATTTAACGGTCCTATTGCCTCTTATGGTGATGATTTGGGCTCTTTAATATATTGAAAAGAATTGCAGTATGTAGCAGTAAAATCACAATACTGATATTCTGTCCATATCGTGCAGCTACATTAGTTATACAGTCCAAAGCAGAAAAGTGTGTATCTGGGCAGTGAGAGTGTTTTTACCTGTAAAATCATTAAATAAAATTAAAATAAACAGTTCCGTTTAACATAATGAAGAACTGATTATATAAAATGATACCTGCTGTCCTCCAGAAGAAACTAAATCAACAAACACATCAAATCATATCCAAAAATATCATGTTTAATTGTTTGTTTGTATTTCGTTATTCATTTATTGGGGCATTTGCTGAGTAAATACAGTACTGTGCAAAAGTCTTGGTCCCGTGTGCAAATTGTTTAAATCCATTTTTCTCAGCATGTGATAGAGTCTTTCTGCAAAGTTAATATTAGAAAAAATACAAATAAACAAGAAAGCAGTAAAAGTATCAGATTTGTTCTGTTTGTAAAAGTAGTTGATATTGTGTGAGCTGGTGAGGAGAACACAGGTTCTGTTCCAGATTCCTCCTCGGTTCCTCCAGCCGTTGTTTGGATTGTGAAACTCCATCAGCAGCTCCTGATTTAATTTAATGAAGGACTGATCGAGTCAAACCAAGTTTCTGATGAAACTACAGTGATCCTGAACTTCATCAAGGAACACACTGATATACTGAATATAACATCACTATTTACTGGAGAATGACATTCGTATTTATTCATTTTTAGTTTTATTGAGAACGTTTAGTAATATTACTGAGGAAAAAAAAGCCAAAATCAACACCAGAAACATCAATCATCTAAAAAAGTTTTAAATATTATATTTGCAGGTGCCTTTTACACAGTACTGTAAATGCTTACTGCTCAATTAAACTGCTTTAAACATTGTTTTCTGCAGACTGGCTCAGTACTGTCCTGTGCGAAAGTCTTAGGCATCTGTGAAAATAATATTTAAAAACTGTTTAGATGAGCAATAAGTGTTTATTTCACATTAATATTACTGAATATTAGGGCTGGGCACGTTAACATGATAATAATTTACTTAAAGCCATCAATTATTTTACAGCGCGCTAACGTTTTAAAAAAAAAATCCTTTTATTTAGAAAGTTTGTTGGTTTTTTGGGCATGTGAGTGTGCGGAGCACGTGGCACTGTACGTCTCAGCTGTTTTTCGCAGGGGTCAGGGGTCCCATTACTCCTGACCATTACACCAACAGGGACTTTAAAGACATGAGTGGTACGCAAGAACGCATGCACAGGATAAACAGTAAAATGCGCTCCAGTTTTCAGTCTTGACAGTGTAAAAGCGTACCTACTTTGAATAACTTCATACTGGATCTCTAATTACCACCACTCAGGTAAGGATAACCTTAAAAAGAAAATAATTACATTTTTTAATTTTTAAAAGTGTGTACTATATGGGGGCTAAAAACTTGAGTCATCCGTCTGATAAACATGAATCTGGCAAAGAGTATGACCTGGATGGTGAGGCTCAAGGGCGCAGGAGGCATTTTTAATGTTGGGGGGATGAAATGAATGATTTTGAAAAATACCAATAATTGTTCATGGAAACCTCTGCAAATTCATGGAAATTACAAATACGGAAATCTTTTTGCTTTTTTCGTGGCAATATATAATTTTTCATGCATTTTAGTGCCAAATTATTTAAAAATATAGAATTTAATAATTTTGTAACATATATATTAACTTAAATCCAGCTAAATTTCCATATAGAAAATAACTGAATAAATGTTTCAGTACTGTCGAGAGACACAAAGTAGCCAAATATTGGCTGCTGCCGTGTGACGCATCTCTGGGGGTTGCCATCCAACAGTCCTGCATCAGAGCACTTTCCCACGTGGAGCATCTCAAATGTGTTTCTCTGAGTGTTCTCAGGTTTTTCGTTTTGTTCTTCCTAAATTCCTGTATTTTCATTACTGTAAATTAAATGAAATTATTACTGTATTTACTCTTCTTACACCAAAGAAAACACCAGTGCATACCAAGGAAGACACTCTGGCATGAAATACAGTACAGTCTACACAGGGGTAACATAGGTATTTTACATTCTAGCACTGCGGGAGACAGCAGTTCAGTGTAAACTGTACAGTATGAATATGGGTTTACCGTTACATTTTCTTTAAGGGTAATGTATTAAGCTGAGTTTAAAATTAAATTAAAGTGTTTAGAGTTTAGACTGTAAAATTAGCATTTTAGGCATTTTTTTTTTACCACATCACAAATTTCACAATTTATATAAAATAAAATAAAAGTGCTATAATGGTTCCAGCACCCATGATGAGGTGGAAAATGTTTTATTTTGGTGCGTACCAATTCATTCATGTAGGTACTCATTAACGTATTAGAGCAAAAAAATGATGTCAACCCCTTAATGATACATAGACTTTCATAGGGAGTTGGTCTCCCTTTACAACTGCTATAACGGTCCTGCCCCCCAGCCGAGGGTAACTTGTTTTTCTGTGACAAACTAGATAAAATGTGAATGCCAGCAGAGGCAAGTAGATTTGTTTTCATATTTGATTTGATTACATTAATGTTTAAGTTGAGCTGTTTAAGAAATATTTGAACTGCAGCTGTGTAACTGTGTTAAAGGGAACACTGCTGTGAAAAAGCTCCTTATTTGTTTAAAGTGTTTGCAAACCAAATGTTCTTGCACTTTTGTTCATACAACAGTACTTTAAAAATAAAAGTGTGCAATACACTACTTTTGAATTCATTATTTAATTTTGCATATAACAATGCAGAAAAACATGCAATTTCTCACGTTTAAAATTTTAATCATTGCCCAGCATTACAAAATATACTAAATAAAACTAGAAACTAGTAGAAACACAGCTAATACTATGCAGTAAATAGTCATTTAATGTGCAATGTGTTCCTTGTGGAAGTCTAGTCTTACCTGTGGTTTCCATCAGAAACCTGGTTTGACTCAATCAGTCCTTCATTAGACTGAATCAGGAGCTGCTGTTGGAGTTTCACAATCCTAACAATGGCTGGAGGAACGGAGGAGGAATCTGAAACCGAACCTGTGTTCTCCTCACCAGCTCACAAAATATCAACTACTTTTATACAAACTAGACAAGTCTTAATACTTTTTACTGCTTTCTTTTTTTTGTTTGCATTTATTCTAATGTTAACTTTGCTGGCAGAGAGACACATTGTCACACGTTGAGAAAAATGGATTTACACAATTTTTTGCACAGTACTGTGTGTATATATACAAATTAAAATTAATACAACTTCAGATCTAAGCTTTACTACCCTATAAAATACAAAACTTGGAGTGATGAAAATATAGCTCCTCAGCAAGAAACATGCAGCTAATATTACTTTCTTCACATTGATGTATCTATATTACTGTTTGTTTTACTTACTACTGGTAAATACTAGGGATGCACCGAAATTATTCTGATCTTCTCTCATAAAACTAGTGAATTCAAGTGCATTTTAATATTCTGAACGAAGTGCATGAACAAAGTGGAGGAACCGGACTCAGTCCTCCAGACGTGGTCCAAAAAGTGGACCAACAGAAAGGGGACTTTTCTGTTCACAGTGAGTGTTCGTTTGAAAGGACTCGGTTCTCTTTCTGCTCTATTTCAGCTCAGATAGGGTCTCAGTTCTTTTTCTGTTCACATTTTAAGTTCCTTATTCAACCTGACGCCGCTTTCTCTTCACGTTCACCATTCTTGGGATTTTTTTCCACATAAGAGTAGATGGTTAAAAGCTCTAACAAACTTCTACAGTTTCCTCAAAGATCGTTCTTCAGCTGATGGAGACTGTCAGTCTGAGCAGCTTGGTAGAGAAACTTGATCTTGATAAGAATCTCTAAGTCCCTTTATTTACGTACTTATTGGGTTTTAATTTTTTATGATCATTTATTCTTTTATTCGTATTTTTTAGTTTATTTCTTTATTTTCGGTTGTTTCCCACAAATACATATATGGTTTCCTACGTGATCTATGTACGGTAAGCCTAAAAGGACAAAACAGTCGAAACGAACTCGGAGCGCTTTGTTTTTCAAAACCGAACCGTATCGCGGACTCAAAGTGAACGGTTTGGTTAGTTTCAGAGGGTCTGAGTTTGTTTGGCGTGTTCACATATTTACGCAAAAAATGCTGATTACTCGATCTAAGTTCGCTTTAAGGGCTGAAACAGACCAAGCCTAATCCAATTTGGCGTGTGCAGGCTGCGGTTGCATCATTGCGTCATCACTGTTTCGGTCGCGTTAAAAAAAATTTCAGCTGAAACCGAAGCTCATGTTTTTCCAAGTTAATGGAATAAAAAGTGATGTGCTTCAGTTCCCATCTGCATCCAGTCCCCCACCCCCCTTTTCTCTAGGCAACAACAGCAGCCGGTGGGGAAAGTCTCTGCAGCCTGCTGAGCAGACCCCCAGCAAATCAGTATATCAGACAGTGAGTGTTTAGGCTAAAAACAAATCAGGTTATATATGAAAAATAAACTATAAAAAAATCAGCAAGTTTATAGGCCACAGTTTTCGTGATGTCACAAAACCAGCACATTTAACACTTACTCTGGCTACAGCCATTAGGCTCTGCCAATTCATGCACCGATTCTCCAACACCTTCAATAAAAATTAAAGTTTTGTTGGATTACCTGAAGACCTCGATTCATCAGAACACCCAGTAACTCACCTGGAACTGAGATTGGTTGTCCTGTCAGAAAGATTGTGATCGGTTAGACTGTGATTAGTATTTTGGAGGCCCATATCGCAATAAGGTTTCACAGACAATATGTTGTGCAGCCGCACTGCATAACTAAATATAAACCCTTTTGAAGGGCCCATGTCATGGACAATGATCCTCACTTCTTTTAAACAGCATGTTTGCTGTAGCATCAACAACATAAACATCATTTCAGGAACCCTGTTTACTCCTTGGTCCATAAAAACATAATAATCTTCAGAAATAAAACAGCCCCCTTTGAATCTACTGTTTTTCTGATGTCACAAAAACAACACCTGATCACTCAGCCTGCAGTAGTTCAGCCCCACCCATTGTGGTTGATCCTGTCAGCCTGAACTGCTTTCTGAATGAGGCCAAGCACAGGGCAGCCAATCAGGACAGCTCATTTACATATCAGTCTTAAAGGCACAGTAACCAAAAACAGCCAGTGTAATTTAATTGATTAAAAAGAGGCTTAAAAACACTCATTGTATTAAAAAAAGTGATAATTCACTTCGACATATGTGGAAACAAAAAGAAAATAGGCCCCATAGTGGCGCAGTGGGAAGCGCCATTGACTCACACTGGTTGGGGGTTCGAATCTGGGTCCTGGCCTTGTGTGTGTGGAGTTCATGTTCTCCTCATGGTGGGTGAAAGCAGGTGAAGTGGTGATTCTAAATTGGCCGTGGGTGTGAGTGTGTGAGTGAATGGAGTGTGTGTGTGTGTGTGTGTGTGTGTGTGTGTGTGTGCACTCCCCCCACCCAGTGTGAGTCCCTGCCTTGCGCCCACTGGCCCTGGGATAGGCTCTGGGTTCCTGTGACCCTAGTATAGATTAAGCGGTTACAGACAATGAATAAATGCAGACTAGGGGTGGCCTGATGGTTAGGGAGTTGCCCCTGCAATCAGAAGGTTCAATCCCAGAACTGCAAGTGGCACCACTGGGATACCCTTGAGAAAGGTACTGTCCCAACACACTGCATGCTGCCCACAGCTTCACTTGGTGAATGGGTTAAATGCAGAGAAAGAATTTCACACTGCGTGCTATGGTGTGTTCAGACATGACTAAGAGGGGTCCTTTACTGTACTTTAAAGCCGTATCGGTAGGGGTAAGGGTCGGCCTCAGCCTCAGCCTCGCCCTGGTCATGGTGCAGCTGCTGAGGGATCAAAGTTTAAAAAGCCCACGTCTTTTTTTCAGAAGCTCCTGGCAAGTAAAAGGAGGCAAAGGCATGGAGTGTCAACTCACTGGAGCTGATCTCATTACCGAGTCATTAACCTCATTAGAGTCCAGCGATTAAAGCTCCGCTTTCGCCACAGGAACACACCAGGTCATCATTAAAAAATACACACAGCTACATCTCTCGCAGAGCAGGAGCCGCCCGGTCAATTGTGCTGCCAGTCAGATTATTGACAGATCTATTGACAGTCGGTGACACGACAGGTAGGGTTTTTTGTTTGTTATTAAATATAGCTGTAATTAAGAGGTCTGTTAAATGACCACCACCGAAGTCACATGTTTGTGAAACTTCCCGAGGACAAACTTTTAACAAACACGTGGCTCGACCTGTGGTCATTCAACAAGGAAAAAACTACTTATAAAGTGAATTTCTCACTACAATATTACAATGAGGTCATTATAATAAAACAAAAAGTAAAATAGTTCATGACTGCAATAATCAGCGCTAAGTGACTGAACATTCTTGTCCAGGCAACAGTACACTGGTGGAGGAACTGCTTAATCACACTTATTATTAATAATAACAATATCAGCAAAACAAACCTAAAGCAAAGACTCTCCCACCACGGACAAAACAACCCCCCCCCCTTCTACAGAGCACACACCCAAGCCATCGACAAAACAATCCCCCCCACACCACAAACAACCCCCACCCATCAACAGAACAAAAACACTCCCAACCATCAACAAACTAAACTTCATAAATGAAACAAACACCCACCCATCAACAAAATCAACCCCCTGACAAAGAGAACGATCCCCATTCAAGACAAGGATAACGACAAAGAGAACGACCAAACTACCCCATTCAGGAAGGAGAACATTCACCCATCCACTAACAAAATTAACCCACCAAAGAGAAGCCCAGACACCCGTCGACAAAACGAAACCTCCCCCACATGCAACAACAAAACAAACCCACCACAACAAACACCCCCACCCATCAACAAAACAAAGTACGCAACAAAGAGACCCCCCCCCATCAACAAAATGAATCCATCCTACAACAAAACACTCCCCATCTTCAAAAATAAACATCTCTCCATTTGCAAAACAACCTCCATCCCGTCAGAACCGGTTCTGGCTCCAGGATTGTTGTGCAAAGTCCAAAATAAACTGCTGGAATGAGTCCAGTCACTGTTTGAAGGCGTCAGAAAAACTGCACACATTCCCTGAAGCTTTTCATTAGACCTACAAACTCTTTAAAACACTTAAAAGTGCTTTTAAATTTAGGTTTAATTCATAGATTTAAATTCATAGTCACACTTCACCTGAGCCATGCAGAGCTCCAAACAACAGAAAGTACGGTATTGTGCAAAAGTCATTTCTTCAAAATCCACCTTGAATCACCTTGTTGGTGCAAAAATACTATTTTCTGTCTGTTCTTTGGCATATTGAGTAGATCAAATGAAATAAGATCAAAACTTTTGCACAGTTCAGATTACAGGTAGTAATTTAATAAGCACTTCAGGATAAAATACTGAAGGTGCAGAAAAGAAATGTGCTCCAATGCTAATAGAGGCCACAGTATTTATACGGGTTGGTAAAACTGGGACTGTGTGAATATATGAGATCCAAGAAAGAGCAATAATGTCTCATAATGTCTTCACTCTATCACTCTTTTTCATCTGCGGCGCCGCAGTGTGTGGCTGTATTAAAAAGGCAGAGACGTGAATATATCAACGACAGTAACAATCATAATGAACTCCTTAGTGCATGGCGTCAGACGGGTGTGCCGCTGAACGCCTGACACTGGAGCGAAAGCTCACACCTGTGTGATCTGATAGTCAATCCATCACTAAATCACAGTGGGCAGCAGGTGGTCTAGTGGTTAGAAGGTAGCGGGTTCGAGTCCCAGGACTGCTAGTGGCACCACTGAAGTACCCTTGAGCAAGGCCCCATCCCCACACAATGCTCCCCGGGTGCCCCCCGTTGGTGGCAGCCCACTGCTTCACTTGGTGAATGGGTTAAATGCAGAGAAAGAATTTTTGTGGTGTGCTGTAAGGGTCCACTTAAATAATGTATTTCAATATAAAATACAATCTAAACATAATACATAATAAATGATAATAATATATAATAAATATAATACAAAATAAAAATATAAAATGGTGTGTAAACATAGTCCCGAGAAGATTGGCAACCGTGATCTGTGTATCAGTCCAACAGTAATAATTCCTGTTGTCAGAATACCATAAAATAATTAAATAATACTATTAAATAATACAATAATACCATAAATTAAGCCAGCGTAGAACATGGAGGCAATATAAGTCCATCTCCCAAAACTCTAATCCAGTGTTTCCACTTGTTCGTGATATGAATTCCTGTTTCATGCAGCCATAAAGGTTTTCAAATAATTCAATGATTGAGATGTAAACAGTCGTTCAGAGAGTGGGTTTGGTGTGAAACAGTTTATTGTAGAGACTCTGATTTCTGTACAGTGGATGTAAATGGAACCAGACGTCTCCAACACAAATCCAGCTGTTTTAGTCGCTACTCACCCCCAGTGAAGCTCCAGGTGTCTCTGAGTGTTTATATGGATGCTAACAGTGAATCTGAACTAAATCACTTTTCTTTGGGGACTATTTGGCATCACCACGCCCTGCATGTACCCCTCAACCATGGATGGGTTCAGTTTTAGGACAAAAAGCTTCTCAAAACTCTGGTAAAACAAAGTCTCAGGGGTCAGGTGGCACAACCATAACCACTTCATGGCATAACTTTCTGTGAGGGAGCTTTTAGAAGCAGAGGTCTGGTTCTATTCACCTCCACTGGGACCAGTTCTGACTCAGAGAGTTTCTCCAGAACAGGGCATCTCACACCAAACTCACTCTGGACCTCTTCATTTACACTCAAATACTTCATTATGGGGGATTTTGAAACTTAGTGGACCTCCACTTTAAAATAGTGTATATATTGAATGAGGTTCGGCCAAACAGAATTTGGAATTAATTTCAGAAGACAACAGTGTCATATCGTCTCTGTCTGACAGATCTGTTTAAGACAGACAGAAACTGGCCCTGGCCTCGGCAAAAGATAGCTGCCAAAATCCCTCTGGTCGAGTAAAGAGCTTTATGTCATCATATTCCTGTCCATAACTACTCTGTTGACATACACACACACACTCATTTGCAGGGCCCCGCGCTGAGGCGCTAGAGTGGTTCTGATGAGGTGAGTCAGCAGGGCTTGGTGTGAGACGAGTCACCAGATCAATCTGACTGACCTTTCTTCCCACCGAACCTGCAGAGAAACTTCTCAGACTGTCTTAGAGATGCATGATACAGACAAAATATCAGTATTGCGATTTTACTGCCACATATTGAGGCCTTTCAATATATTAAAGGGCCCATATCATCACTTGAAATCTGTAAATATTGTTTGAAATGGTACATTTACTCACCCCATCCACATAGTCAATATATGGAAAATAAGGTATAAAAACAGCTGTTTTCACAGCATACTTTTCGTGATATAACAAAACCAAAACATTTAAAAATATCTTCACTGCTACCCTAACACACTGCCCCCTGCACAGTGCCGTCCACACACTGCTCCCCAGGAACCCAATTGGTGGATGGGTTTGCTTCACTTGGTGAATGGGTTAAATGTAGAGAAAGAATTTAACACTATTCACACTGTGTGCTGTGGTGTATTCATGCATGACTACTTTTAGCTGGGCTTTAGTGCTGAGTCATGCTGGAGCCATGTAATTTTCAGCCTTAGAGTAACAGTTAACCAAAAAATGATAATAGCAACCCATTATCATTATGTAAACTGAATATTGATAATTCCTTTGAAGGGGAGTCCCACTATTTCTTTAAAAAAAATCCTGCACAGTTAAGAGACTAAGATGTAAACAGAGGGGTTCAGAGTGGGTTTGTGTGGGTTTGAACAGCCAGAACTGTTCACAGTGGAGGTGAATGGGACCAGTCTGCTGCTAAAAGTTCCTCACAGAAAGTTATTCCACGGAATGGCTATGGTTGCGTCACCTGATGCCTGAGACTTGTTTTACCCGAGTTTTGAGAGGTTTTTGGTCCCATGGTGGATACATGCAGGGTGTTGTGAGACAAAATAGTACCCAAAGAAAAGTAATTTAGTTTAGATTCACTAATTTACCATCATCAACATCCACATAATCACTGGGGGGTGAGTAGTAAATAAAATGGCTGAATTTGTGTTGGAGATGTCTGGTTCCATTCACCTCCATTGTAAAGAAATCAGAGTCTTTATAATGATCCATTTCACACCAAACTGAAAGAAGAATGTGCCATTTGAATTAAAAGCATTGCTGAAATGAAGATTTCTCTCCTAACCTGTAGAGGGAGCCAGAGAGCAATAAAAACACAGCGCTTTCTGACCCTGTGCACATATGCACATTGACATAAACAGCCACATTCACATGCCTGCCACTCATATCCCAGCGTGCTCTGCTCTGTCATGCTGGCAGCCCATTGGATGCAGGTAATCATGCTGGGACAGGAAAATGTCACCACTCATTAAATCCCAGAACCCACACAAACACACACACACACTACTGTTTATTTTCTACTACTATACCTAATATACATACAGGCCTCACACTGACTCCATTGATGCTGTACTAAAAAGCATAATAATTAATAATGAATCACTTAGAGAAGATACTATAACTGCAAAAGACCACCAGCAAAGTTTTATTTTTCATTTTATTGAACAGTAAGAACACACTCCTTATATGTGCTACAAATCACACACAAACAAGTACATAAACGTACACAGACCTGAGTATAAAAGGTATACACACACAGACATAATCAGTTAAATGGTGCTGCAGTTGCTTTTTCAGTGCAGTTTATTTATAGCACTGAAAAAACTGGTATCAAAATGTTCTTTTATAATATTAACCGATTTAGATTCTCACTGTAACAGAGCTGATCTCACTGTAACACAGCTGTTCTCACTGTAACAGAGCTGATCTCACTGTAACACAGCTGTTCTCACTGAAACAGCTGATCTCACTGTAACACAGCTGTTCTCACTG
>JBBPCX010035684.1:0-15795 GCA_037974365.1 Hydrocynus forskahlii | reverse complement strand
GAGAGAGAGAGAGAGAGAGAGAGAGAGAGAGAGAGAGAGAGAGAGAGAGAGAGAGAGAGAGAGAGAGAGAGGGAGGTGAACGGCTGAGAGTTTTTCACCAGCATTCATTCATTCATTCATTTACTCGCTCACATGGTCAAATGAAATTCAGTCTGTGACAGCGCAGTCTGTCACTTATGAGGCATTGTCATATCATCAGTGCAGGCTGTAATATATACTGCTCGGCCACAACATTACCATCCACTGACAGGTGAAGTGAATAACACTGATTATCTTGTTACAGTGGGATATAGTAGGCAGCAAATTTTCAGTTCTTAAAGTTGGCGTGTTGGAAGCAGGAAAAATGAGCAGGTGAAAGGATCTGAATGACTTTGACAAAGGACTGATTGTGATTGCCAGATGACTGGATCAGAGCATCTCCAAAACAGCAGGCCTCATTGGGTACTGTAGTGGTTAGTACAGTACAGTACAAAAGTGGTCCGATGAAAGATAAACTATGAACTGGCAATAGGGCCAAGGCTCAGTGAGGTGCGTGGGAAGCAAAGTCTAGCCTGTCTGTTTTGATTCTCACAGAAGAGCTACTGTGGAACAAACTGCTGAAAAAGTTAATAAAAGAAAGGTAGCCGCACACAATGCGTTGCAGTGTAGCTTATTGGGCTGTGTATCATCAGGCCAGTCAGAAGCAGACCCCTGTCTGTTAAAAAAGGCCTGTTATGGGTAGTAGCGTATGCCTGTTCCTTTTGCAGCACTGTGATGTCACTTGTGTAGCCTTCACCTTATGGGATTTTGCTTTTTAGTTTCAGGCCATTGTGGCAGGTGAGGGGTGGTTCTATGCAAATTTCCTGATCCTGACGTCAGGATAGGGGAGCTGTTCAAACACCAAAATCTTTCAATTGACTCACAGAAAACAGATGGATGTTTTTTTTTTTTTTGTTTCGAGCTTGGAGTGTTTATAGGAGCAGTAGAGACCCAAAGGGAAATACAAAAGGATACAAAAAGTGAGTTTTGCATATTATGTCCCCTTTAAAGTAGGTGAGTAAGACATGGAAACACAGGACTGAGGGGCATCCTAGATTGAGGCTGGAAATCACTGCTCTACATAATAATGTCATGAAACAGACACTGTGTGGCATTTCTACAATATTTCTGTTTTAGCACAAAGAGACTAAAAATGAGAGGTTTATGTTATTCAGTACACATGTTCATCTTTTAGTCTGAACCAGACTGATGGTGTTTGTAGGCCTAGTGGAAAACACTGCTCTGTTCCTCCCCACTTTCCCCATCCCCCTATTAGTGCTCTCTCTTTCTGGCATTTTGTTGGCTGTTGCAGAGCTCAACACCGCTGTTCAGAATCTATTAACTGGGCTGCCATTAAATCAATATTAATAGCCGCCTGCACATTACTGCCCATCCAGTTCCAGTGTGGCTGAATTATATCTGGGCTGGGTGCAGCGCCGTGCCCACAGGCCATGGATGCAAACATGAGGTTCATTTTACTTAAACAATAACAGCATCCATTCCTGCAAAAAGGTCTGCGCACAGCAGGGCAGAGCTAGACAGAACGGAGTTGATTTCTGGACAATCTTTACAAATATGCACAGTTAAAAAATGAACAGTCACAATTTCAAAACCGTTTTCAGTAATATCAAACACATTTGGATGCAGAATAAAGTGTTAAATATTTATTAGTGGAAATAATAAATAATACAAAAGAAAAAAAGCCATGGGTAGAATAATGAAAGGAGATGACTCTAAAATGGCTGACTCATTTTTAAATGCAGTGACCAAATCTCAAAGCAGAAAACTTTACAGAAAATGTAAATGCATTAATATGACAGTTTTGATCATTTGACCATTTTCATTGTTCTTCAAAAACTAGAGAGATTGAAAATAAAACTTAACTCCAATATTTAATTCACATGTATTGTTCTTGCTTGGAAAGTAAAATTTACTAAGTGTTTTTCAGCATTTGAAAGACAATCACATTGTGCATAATGCATAACTGGCATTATGCAGACCTGTTACTCCTCCTGTAGCACTGAAGAAGGTGGTTAGTGAACAAGTAAATGCACTGTAGCCCAGACTTCAACAGACAACTGTGCTACGCAGTGGGATTACGGGCTAGCACGGCAGATTTGGGCTCAGGATCAAAGCAATCCCAAACGTTTAGGAGGATTATAAGGTTTCAGATGGTATTCTGAGTCAAAGGAAGGATATACGATCACCTGTTCAAGAACAATGGAGAGTGATGCTAAATGAGGATGGCAATGGAAAACATTCCATTCCACAGATATGATGCTGCCTTTCTGCATTTACATTTTGTCACTATATTATTGTGCTGAACTCACATGTGCTGTACACATTCACATTCATGTGAAATGATGACAAACAAAAAAACCTTTTTTTTTAGCTGTATTTACTAAACATCACTAAGTGAAGCATATGATGGAAATGGTTTAGAAAAATGTAAAAAAAAAAACAACCAGAAAAAAAGGATAAAGAGATGGGTACAGGATCACAGGCATTCGAAAAAAAAAAAAACTTGTGAACTCAATCAGGTGTAACTAATCCCCTTCTCCGCTGCATACCAAGCTATTTGGCTACTACCTGTGATCAGCTGTAATAGTTTTGAGTAGTTTAGCACAAAAACAGGTATTCCTTGAGCATTCCAGAGCTTGGTAGAGCACCTGAAAGCAAACAATCAACTATGTGTGTCAAGGCACCGTCAAAGGATCTCAGGAATAAAGTCGTGAACAGGCAAGAAATACAAAAAACGTAAGCCTAGGAGCACAGAAAAGTCTATAATTAAGAAGTGGAAAGTTTTTTGTACAACTAAAATCCTCTCTGGATCAGGCCGTCCCTCCAGACTGGAGGGAAGAGCGAGAAGAGAATTGTTCAGAGGCTAGCAAGAAGCCTTAGGCAACTTTGAAGAACTACAGGATTTTAAGGCAAAGGGTGGTCGTTATGTACAAGTGGCAACAAAATCACAAGTGTTCCATTAATGTGGCTTGTGTGGGAGGGTCGCAAGAAAAAGCCACTCTTCAAGAAAGGTCACATGAAGTCTTGATTGAGCTTGTGAAAATGCACCTTGGAGATTCTGAGGCCAAGTGGAAAAAGGTTTTATGGTCAGACCAAAATTGAACTTTTTGGCCTCAAGACCAAATGGTACATCTGGTGTAAAGCCAGTACAGCTCACTATCCAAAGCACACCATTCCTATAGTAAAGCATAGAAGTGGTAGCATCCTGTTGTGGGGGTGTTTTTCTACAGCAGGGGCTGGGGCATTTGTTAGATGGAAAAATGGATTGGGCAAAATACTGTCACATTCTTGAGGAAAACCTGGTTCCAGAAAGTGGTCCGTGGGAAGACGGTTCACCTAGTCAAAGCACAAACTTAAACCCTACTGAAAATCTGTGGAATGACTTGAAGACTGCAGTCAAACAACAGTCATCATCCAATTTGTCAACAACACAAATAATACAACATTGATCATGATTGGCCTTATGTAACAGACTTCATCTTTACAAGAGCCAAGACAAAATAAACACACAATTTCAGTAAAAATTCCATATTGAATGGACATACACACACACAATTTCAGTCCTTATAAATATTTCAGTGCTTAGGAGTAAGACAAGCCATCAAGACAAGCCAGACACACAATGGTTTTCATTTCCAGTAATGTTTCTTGCATCATGCTAGTCTATCCTGTCCTCTGGTTGTTTTCATCAATGTCACATCTAATGTTCTCTCTAACAATGCATCTGGGGACAGGTCTTTTAGAAAGCCTTACTCAACCTTAGCAGTGTTTAGCAGGATTAATAATAATAATAATAATGCAATTTATTTATAGGCGCCTTTCAAGGCACTCAAGGACACCTTACAAGAACAGGAAACAATAGACAAACAATAGACAGGGGTCAGACAGAATATGCAAGTTTGCTGTTGCGGATATCATGAGGAAGAGAGTTCCACAGGCGAGGGGCAACTCGGCTGAAGGCTCTAAACCCCATGGTAGTCAAGCGGGCAGAAGGTATAATAAAACTGATAGAGGCAGTTGATCTTAGAGAACGGTTAGGTATGAAGATCTGCAGAAGCTCATGGAGATATGAAGGTGCCAAATCATGGAGTGTCTTAAAAGTAAGCAGTAAAATCTTAAGATCAATATGATATTTGATAGGAAGTCAGGGGAGCTGCTGGAGGACAGGGGTAATATGTTCAGTGGAAGATGTTCTGGTAATTATACGGGCTGCTGAATTTTGAACCAACTGTAGCTTGCGACTGATTTTTTGTGGGAGACCAGAGAGAATAGCATAGCATCAATGTGAAATTTAAAGCAGAACCACAAAAGGCAGAGGAATAGTCCAGAAAACAGGCAAGGTAAACCATAACAGCGAGACCCAAAGAAACAAACAAATCAACATCACCAGGCAAAAAGATCCAGAAATTTTAGGGTGAGTGTCGGTTCATGATTGGACATTAGAAAAAAACAGTTTGGCATGCTAGCCAAGACATGGCCATCACTTCACAAGGCTACAGAATAAACAATGATCTGCTTATACTAGTAGTGAGGCTAGTACTTACGTGAACTTTATCTAGAAATCAGAGGTCTTTCAGAAACTCCGGAGTGGGTGTCTGGAGCGGTTTGTATTGTTGCAGTTAAAGGGTCAATTCAGGATCTTGGTCAGTATCTTACAGGTGGCAGAAACCATGAAGACATCCTTGGGAATACCTCAAACTACTGTGTGACTGCAGTGGAGTGGTGGAATGCCACATTATCCCGCACCACAACAAATATTGATGCATTTACTTTCAGTCGTTCTCTCTAATTGTGTCCTGTACAGTTTATCTAAAAACAAGATGAAGCTCTCAGTGCTGTCTGGGCCAGTGGCTGATTTATGCAGTCAGTCATTATTTGTAAAGTTGCCTATTTTTTTTTTTTAGTACATTCGTTTTTGTGTGATAAAGTGGTCCTGCCGAAAGCAACATTGCTCAAATTTTTTGGTGGTTTGAGCTTTGCTGAAACACATTTAGTGACACATTTATAGTGCATTCTGGATGTTAGATGCATTGTTTGGCCAAACTGTGCATCTGCAAACTGCAAACACTGTGTAAAGTGTTTTCAAAATGAAAAATGTATTAATGAGATGAAAGGTATAATGCAATTTTTCTCTGCACCACGGTGTTTCTGCAGCCGTTACAAAGGCACACTTCCTGTTCGGTCTTCTCTGATAATGATCAGTAATCAATAAAAAGAAACAGCATAGTCAAATATATTTTTAGTTGAACTACAAATGGATTTGTATGGATTTATATAGATTTTGACGAATCTAGATGGATTAATATGGATTTGTACAAATAAGACTAAGAATTATCCTCAGTATAACTATTTACAAAATAAAAATTTGACACAGCACAAATCCATTATGACTTGCTTTTGACAATACATCATTACAAGTACAGTTATTACATGAAATCTATCTGGAGAAGTACAGCTTCCTAGTCTGTCTGTCCACCTCTGACTGCTTGGACAGGTGTTATTGCTGGTATTCAGAAATCTTGACAAAAATAAATATAACCAATGACATTTCTTCTTTTATTTCTAAAATCTGTAGATAGATGCAGACGTGTCCAGCATTGTTTGATGGCTTCAAATGTTTTTTTGCAGCAGATTGACGATTGTGAAATTGCATTTCAAGTTGACCATCGTTTATGGGGTTATTGCATTGTTGACAGAAATGTGACAGGTAAACTCTGGCTTTAAATCATGCATGTATTTTCATCATCATCCCCCAACCCCCCAAACACAAGTTTAGACTTCTAAACCCAAGTCCATTATGCCTCACCTTTTCTGTCAGTTTTCTGACAGTTTGTTTTAAACATCTGCAGCAATGTCTGCCTGATATTCACCAGAAACAGATATTTCTTTGAGTGTGTCCGAAATCGCGCACTTACGTGCGTGCACTGGAATGTAGTGCATAGTTCTTCCTTCTGTAGTGCACACTGCTGTGGGTAAGTACTGTCCGAAATGGCACACTAACGTTTTGCACTTAGCGGAAGTGATTCTCCAACCCGCCAAAATATTTGCCAGTTATACTGCAGTACATCAGTAAAATAATTTTATTAATGTTACTTTCATTTATACATACCAGTTGCCTCCGCCTGGGCTTGCATTTCACTGTTGGCTGCCATTATTCAACTCTGAAAACTACGTGGTCAAAATGGCGTCCGTTTAGTGCACATAGTGTGCATCTCTGCACACTGCGTTTTTTGGTCATTATTAGTGCATCATCCAGGTACTTTCAGTGTTTCAGAGATTTAGCTTGGTTGTCAGTGTGAATGCACTATGCACTAAAATCGCACACTGAAGGTGTGCAAGTGCGTGATTTCGGACACACCATTTGAGTGCTTGTACACTGTTACAACAACATTTAGTTAAATATACCTACTATAGAAAACAGATAAAGAAAATGAATAGAGAGATGAATAAACTTGTTATTTTTGTGACTCTTGAGACTTTTTAGGCATGTCATTGTAGGTTTTTATTCAGTTTTACAGGTAGGTTTGCAAGCACAGACCTTGCTGCGGGGCCCAGGACCTAAAGCAGCATTGCTGGGTGCTGCTGGCTGAGGGAGGGGACATCTCAAGTGGTCCATGCTAGGCCAAAAGCTAATGCTATTCCCATCCTACTCACCAGTGTTTACTCCCTGGACATTATAGTGGCCTACATCAGACTCAAATGACTCACTGTGAGTTAAGAGACGCTGTGCTTTTGTTTTAACAGAGACATGGTTTGGTGACAGTGCTCCAGAGACTACTCAACTAGATAACCTGATAGAGTTTAATATAGACTGAATTCCTGCTCTGTTGGCCAAAACGTGCAGAGGGGGCAACACCGACTTTTGTATGAACACTGTGCTGGTTTCAAGTTACTGCTCACCATTGCTGGGTTTTGTGACTTTCAGATATAGACCAAACTTTACTGTGCCATCTGCAAGCCCCTTAGGAAAAAGTCATTTATTCAAGTGTACTACGAGTACACTTATTTTACACTAAAACTGAGGCAGTATATTTGAAGTTTACTTTTTATATACTATATTTTATATACTTAAGAGTAGTATAATGAAGTATACTCGACTTATACTGATAAGTATAAAGAAAAGTCTAATACTTACACTTATACTTTAATACTAAAGCTTATACTTATACTTTAGTATGCTTTACTTCTTTCTGCCACAAAGTACTAATACTTAGTGTTACGTGTGGCATGTGGGTGCAATACTACTGCAATACAAATATCTTTTATAAGGGCCACGACGTTTCGCCATGTTAGCGCTGATGAGCTAATTCAGAAGGCTTCTTCCCAGCTCTTGCTGCCTCTGTGTCACGCACATAGACTGTATGGACGCGCATTGCACTTCCCGCCCATGTTCCTGCCTCCCTACCTGGCAGCCAATGGGAGCCCAATTTCAAATTGGCACCCACCCGGCAGTCTTATTCACAAACAAACAAAAAAAAATCCGGTCCTGTTCTCAACAAGGAAAAGAGAAAGAGGAAAAGACATACCTAAAACGTAATTTTTAGCATTAAGATCCCACAATGGCATTTGCCATTCATTATTTCAAGGACAAGACTGTGGAAGATTTCATGGATGAGTACTGAAGACCAGCAACAATGTCCAAAATTAATCACCCAGTGCCCCAATCTGGAAGATGAAGATGGATGGATGGATGGATGGGACATTAATGGCAGAAAAAAGTCAGACGGTCCAGCCTTTTTCCCAGCAAAGGTTTTAATGTTTGGTGGTAAGTTGTTGAATTTTATTGCTTTCCAGTTACCTTGATAGCACTGATTTAATCTGTCACTTTGTCATAGCCCAGTTGTTCTTAAAGTGGGGCCTGGAGATATACATCTATACCCTATATATTTGCAAGCTAGCTAGCTAATCTAGCTAGCTAATCTAGCTCACAACACATTGTAATGTTTCATACAAGAACAGATATAGATAAGTAATTCAGCAAGTGTAAATTTAATTTACCACTCTCTCAAACGGCATTTCAATAATAGCTGACCTACATGCTTTGCCTGTGGTAGTTTCTCTCTAGGTTTTTCCATGTTTTAATGGAATTTGTGTGGTTCACACACACACACACACACACACACACACACACACACACACACACACATATATATATATATATATATATATATATATATGTGAAGTGAAGAAGAGACAGGAATCCATGAAGGGTGAAGACATCTGGCAAGAAGCACCCAAGAGGAAGAAGCCGAACAGCAAGTGAAAAGATGTGGAAAAGGAGGATCATCAAGTTCCACCAAAAACGGTAGTTGCCAGGATAAATAACACCGTATGACACCAGTCGATTGCAATTCAAAACAGCAGTGACATTTCTTTATAATTTCTGGTGTGCATAAAACTTGTATGGAAATTTCTGAATCTAGGTATGATCCATTAGTGATGCAGCTGATTCTGTAACTAGTACTAAATCATCATGAACATGGATGTTATTACATATGGCTGGTATAAGAATACAAAACTGAATTTTGACAGAAGAGAAAAATAGCAACCTATACAGAAAAGGAGTCAGCAAACCAAATGATAGAAGAGTTTAAGAAGCAGCTGGCAAACAAAGCATCTTCAGAGGAAAAATATTTGACTATATTTTAATTGTGGTACTTGATGTGTGAGTTGATGTAATAATTATGGTCATTAGATGAGGAGCAGCTGCCCAACAACTGGAGTGTGGCACAGCAGAAACTGAAAGAGCTTCAGAGAGAAATCAAGAGCCTGAAAGAAGACCATATGAAAGTGATACTAGATGCCATGAGAGGTATTTTCTATTTATTAATTCAAGTGAAGCAAATTATAAAACACGGTGCCTATACTGATTCCTGAAGTCAGACAAACACTGTGGGTGTGCGGTCAGGCACAATAAACTGCACGAGATCCAGAAATCCAGAACATTAATGTGTTTTATTGTCTTTGTCAATGTGAGAAGGTGGTAGGCTGACAATAATCAAAGCTGGTTTCATCTAAATAGAAACAGGTATAATTATAACAAATATCTAAATATAACAAATATAATTACTGAACAATCTTCCCAAATACAAAGAAATGACCACCTACTTCCTGTTCATCCTTAATCAGCTCCACCTCCAGCCATGCTCTTCACAACACAAATGACTAATGTAATGTTTTAAAATGCTCTCAAAACACAGTAATGACACAAAGCTTTTGTTCCCTTGTTTTCATTCCCCTTACAGAGCTTCCAGCAGTAGTGACACAGCTGAAAGATGTAATCAAAAATTCCAGTTCAGATCTCAACTACTGCATCCACCTAGTCAACACCTACACCATCTGTAGACCCACCGGTTTCTGCACCCACCTCTCCTCACGTGTTGTCTGACCCTAATGATATGGTAAATACCTCAAAATGCATGGATACTGTATGTTATTTAGCCATGTGGGGAAAGGTTTGCGATACAGTTTCTCTCTACATCTTTTAATTGTACACATAAGCTAGAAAGAAAGTATATTCATCAACTTCATGCTGGACTTATACCATTAATGATGGATTAGGAAATGGTATAATGACGCCCCCAGATTTCTAATGTTATGGAGTTAGTCTATAGACTATAGGCCTATGCACATTCACTGCACAGATGAATAGATACAGTAGATTTCCAAAGAATACTGTATGTAATTGTTTAATCATAATTTGGAGAGTGACATTCAAATGTTTTGCTTTTGTGCCAGGCTATGGTGTAAAACTCCCAAGACGAAAGCTGAAGTCTCTGCGGACTGCAAGTTCAGCATTGTACATTGGGGATCTTGCGGTGCTCATCTATGGTAGAGAAACACTGTCCAGTTCAAGTTTGACCGGGTGGCAGTCAGGGGCTCACAAAGATGTGGAGTCAATGCCACAACTGGATAACACAAAGCTTGATGCTATACTTGATGAGTGCATTTAATTTAAGACAAAACTCATTCTAAAATAAATCCATGCATATTGTTTTCCCCCTTCTTAGCAAATGACTGTAATGTTCCATGTAGTGTAATGTTGGAGATGATATTGATTCAATTACTGTCACTTTTAATACGGAAAGACATACAGTTATAATGACACACACTCACTCGCTCACACACTATCAGTACTACAAATAAAATGATTCTAAAAAACAACAAATACTAATGCTTCTTTGTGATGGTAAACAATAGATAATGTTTTCAGTTGTCTTAAATTATAGAAGGTTTGCACGTGCTGTCACAGCCGGCAGGCTGCCCATTGTTTTGCCACTCAGTTACCACTCTTTCATATTCAGTTTAGCTGACTGGGGTGTGATGTATGTGCATTTCCTCTTTAGCAGTTTGTGCTGATTGCATTTAAGTTCAGAAATGTGCCTGATAAACTATCCTTCATGTCTCTTTGGTGGAGGGGCCAGCTTGCGGCCACAGTACCATGCGCTAATGTTTACAGTGTATAGCAATGGCTCGTAGACATGCAGTCGTTCAAGCTTTCCAGTTTGATCCAGAATCTGATCCAGATGGAGAAGCACCTGAAGAAATTGAAACTCAGCGACTACAGCAGGACGTCTCCGAAAAAAAAATTAACCCACTGGTTCTTCAGAGGCTCACATAAACTAAAAAAATCAATTTGTGCTCATTTGTACATCTAAGCAGCGAGCAATTGCAAGCCGTGATGTCTCTAGAGGAAAAAGTGGTCTCTCTCACGATCACATTGACAGTCAGTGTAGCTAATTTTTTAGTGGGGGGGGGCAAAATATTCTGGGCTGGCAAAGCGGGCAAAGCATGAGAAAGGGGCGGTAACCTCGTCATATGGTCATACACAATGATTAACCCATGAGAGCCCCTGAAAGCTTCAAAAGCAAAATTTTAAGGGGGTCTCAAATTATGTCAAAAAAAATGTCACTAATGATCATTAAAATGTTTTTTAAGCTCACCTTGTCCAATATTCAGAATTCAAAACAAATATTCCCAAATATTTTTGGCGAGCGGAGCCAGCCAATCCTGTGCCCTTATGCAAATTAGCCACATGCGAGCCAAACAGAAGACAGGCGCAACTTTAGATTGAGAACGAAGTCATACTAAAAATGGCTAGCAAGTGAAAGTTACAGTGTGTATCACTAGCACACCTTGGGTTCCTCACATACAAAAAGGTATGATGGTGCAGCCAGCGCAGTGGGCCACTCGCCACCAGATGCACCCGCCCTGGTGATGTGTGTGTGTGTTTGTGTGTGTGTGTGTGTGTGTGTGAAAGAGCGAGAACACCCGCCGTTGTGCTTTTTTAACTTGAGTTTGCTTTCAGTTTGCTGTGTGTTTGTGTTCAGTGATGCATCTGTCTGGTCGTATTTGCTGTAGATGGATGATTAAATTATGTCACATGATCGGTCCTCATACTGCAGGCTCTCCTTTGCACTGATTGCGTGCCGATAGGCTGTACCTGACATTTATTCAGTCGATTGCTCTTGTAAGTGCACCAGATTGGTACCAGTTGTTGTCGTGTCTGCAGTGTAATGCACACCTTTGCCTCTTCTTGTTATAAAACAACGTGCATCAATACAACTTTAGTCAATGCACCCTCCTATGTCAGTGATGCTTTTACTATAGGATATCGGATTATTAAAAAAAATGTTAATTGTGTGCGTGTGTGTTGTCATGCAGGCTATAGACTGATTGTCTTGCATCCATGAAATATTGTAAGGTTATAGGCCCACTGCATGTTGAGAAAATTTCAATGCGCAACAAAGACTGGCTAAAGACTGGCTTAAGCCGGTCATGGGGAATGACCAGGAAGCATTCTGCAGTGTGTGCAAGTTATCAGCTGATGAACGCAGGTGAAATTGTTACAACTTCTCTATTAAAATGTATTTTGGGACATGTTCAAACTGTTATCTGACGTTGCATCAACCAACAGTTACCACCCATTATCACTCCATGGACTCTTTGGACAGTTTTTGAGTCCACAGTGTAAGTTACTGCCACAAGTTACCTTTGTGATGAAATCAGTTGCTCCTTTAAGAGAGTAATTCACTACTTTAGTCTGTGTGTGAAAGAATGTGTGGCTGTCTTAGTGTGTGTTTGTCTGTGAGTGTGTATGACATGACACACTTGTATTATTTTTTTTTATGTTTATGGCTGTTGTTATGTGTCATTTGTTTTAAGAAGTGTCAAGTTGACCTTAACAGGGTGGGACTAAGGGTTATGGTTAGGATAACCCAAGGTCTAGGGTTAAGGTAAGGACAACTTGACACAAAAAAAGGCTTGTTGTCGTGTCGGTAGTAAAAAATATTGTGGAGGTAGCCAAAAACATAGTAAAAGGTAGTAAATTCAACTCTAGGATTTCTGCATAAACCTTTTAGCTTCAATGCTTTAGCTTGTGTTTATCAAATCACATTTTTTTGGTATGAAGAGCAAGTTTTGTGTAAATAATGATATGACACTATTCACTTCCAAACTATTGCTAGGAAAAGCAATAAGCCACATCACAGCAACTTTAATGCGGGTGAAGAGTGACAGGAAGAGGTAACAGTAGAGAGCCTAAAACCCCCCTATAGGCACTGTCATATAAAATGATGAATGTTAAACAAGTGTTTAATAAATAATAATTCAGCTTTGGTGTCATAAAGAAGCATTTTTAATATTATCGTCATGTAAACATGACGATAATATTATATAGCAGTGTTTCCTGCAGAAACCTTTGCCTTATTAGTAGATTTGTCTCATCAAATTGCCACTGTGATAATAATGCTACTTTTTCATTATGTGATTTCCTATGTGATTGTGTTAGCACATTTGTTTTCTCACAATTGGTTTCTATATGACAAATCTAGCCAAAACCTTTGAGCATTTGAGGCTTCTAAGACAATCAAGTAACATGTACTTCACTGTAATCTTTACTTTCAATAAAACATGTTGACTATAAAGGTTTTGAGTGATGATAAGTGCTTACATCAAATCAAGGTGCTAAAAAGAGTGGCATTATTCTCTGGATATCATGGTCACTGATATTGATGTTCATTTTCTTCAAGAATTTTGGTGTCCCTACACTTTTGACACACAGCATTTGGTCATGGGTTCAAGTAGCAGGTTGTAAAAAAAAGCTCCAACACTGTTTGTCTGTTGCCCTCTCATCTGCAGAAAATATAACACCAGATTTAGCAAGAAGGAAAAAACAGCAAAAAAAAAAGAAAAGCAGGAATGGATGAAGCGGTAGGTAAACACACGGGCATGCGGCAAGCCACGGCGCAGCAGTCGTCCATAAGACATCTAATCCTTATCATGTTTAGATCGGCCCTGCAGGGAGAAAGCCTGGCCATTAATAACAGCTTTATGAGGAGCCCAGGAGTGCCCTGTTATTGTGACTGCTTCAGTAATTACCCCCGTGTCGGTCTCGGTGGGAAAGGTGCTGAGAGAGAAAACGGCTTCTCCCCGAATGACCGGTCTGCCTTAATAACACTTCTTCATTAAATAACCACATTTAATGAGCCCTGAGAGTTCCCTGTTTGAAGTAAAAAGAGGATGTTTTGATTATCAGCAGGGCTTGGCTGATTAATAGTAGCTTGATTAAGGCGAGGGAAGTATGAGGCCAGTCAAATGAGGCTGGTCAGGGAAATGTTAACAGGTTTGAATTGCCTCTTAATTTCACCCTTTTCTTTTAGATTGCCTGTACATAATGAAGTAGCTGTTGTTGGTAACTTACTCTACAAGACAATCTTGTCCTGCAACTTACTGATGATGATCATGAAAAAAACACATTATGTTACCACATTAAGCAGGATTTCAAGGGACTGATTCCACCAGATAGACAGACAGACAGACAGACAGATAGATTAGATGGATAGATAGATAGATAGACAGGAAGATATAGATAGATAGATAGATAGATAGATAGATAGATAGATAGATAGACATAGAAAGATAGATAGATAGAGAGAGAGAGAGAGAGAGAGAAAGAGAGAGAAAGAGAGAGGGGGTGTGTGTGTAGAGGAACCAGCGGCATTAACGCACTACGTTCCAAGTCGAGATGATCTAAATAAAAAGCAGATGAGTCAGAAATGCGAGTCGGGGCAAGCTAGGGACGAGGAATCAGAGAAATGTGTTTTTATTCACAGCATTAATTAACACACACACACACACAAAACAGATTTAAACACCAGTTGTCGCTGCCAGACGTTTTTAAAAATGTCTTCATCACCATTTTCCCAAACAGGAGCAGAACAGGAACATTTCTGATCAGCTCATTTCCGTCACAGGGATCACGAACAAACAGATCAATGAAGCTGATCACAGAAAAACGTGGACCGAAACCACGGCTGACCGTTCCTGCATGATCCTGAAAGGGGTGGTTTGTGGCCTCGGCCTGTTTTACGAGTCGCCGTGAAGAACCGACTGTAGGATCAATAAGGAGGCGTTTCGTTATTATACCTGTTTTCCGCCACAAAGACGCTCATAATCACCTCATCTTATCGATTTAATCTCAGCACCGGAACGAGGCTCACTGCTGCTGAAACATTGTCTAATACAAAAGAACATCATTATTCAGAGGTTCCGAGTCTCCGGGTCGACAGAGGAGCTCCAGACATCACAGGCATTTCCTGATCGGACGTCGTGCAGAATCTCAAACCTTTAAAATATATAAACTCTGCACTGTAAGGAACTTTTAAAGTGGAATGATTTTTAAAAAGGCATTAATCGGAATAACCAAATATATATTCAAGTGTGGGGGTGTTGTGGAAGAGGTGTGTGTGAGTGTGTGTGTGTGGGGAAGGGGTGTGGAGCTGCGGGTATTTATATATTTTACAGTAAATTATATAAACTTGTGATTAAAAATGAACAAATATTTACACCCATTTTTCTCGGTCTCGTATTATAACACTGGTGTAAACTGAGTATTTCCAAAATGTTTAGGATGTATGTTTAAAAAAGAGAAATTTCTGGTAGGTTCCTTTAAGGTGAGTTGTATCCAAACACTGGAATGAATTGTTTAAAGTGTTAAATATCAGAGAAGAGCGAGTCATGCAGGGACGGAGGAGCCCCCGAGGGCTCGGAGGGTTAGGGCACAGCTCACCGTCCCCTTGTCCTGCAGGCACATCATTAGAGTGCAAACGTCTCCAGTAGCTTGATGGTTTACAATGACCATCGCTTCATCTTCAGATAAGGTCCTCACGTCATCCCCCCATTCAGTCACTGCAGGAAAAACACAAAGGTGGATGAATTAGTAGAGAAAAACACATTTTGACAAATACACTATAGCCATACACTGGAGACACTTACAATAATTAAAGTGAAAAGTGAAAGTGACCATTCTGTCATACACGAACACACCACAGTGTGAACAGCACCAAATTCTTCCTTTGCATTTAACACATTAAACCCATTTAACTCATTTAACCCATTAAAACCATTTAACTCATTAAACCCATTTAACTCATTAAACCCATTAAAGCCATTAAACCCATTTAACTCATTTAACCCATTTAACCCATTTACCAAGTGAAGCAGTGGGCAGTCAGGAACACGGCGCTCGGGGAGCAGTGTGTGGGGTACCTTACTCAAGGGTACCTCAGTGGTGCCACTAGCAGTCTTTGAAATCGAACCCACGACTTCCTGATCGCAAGGCGAACGCTCTAACCACTAGACCACCAGCTGCCCATTAACATTAATATTACATTTACTGTGACAGGCTGCAAAGTGTGTAAAGACACAAGTTTCCTAGATAAAGGAGTTCCAACCACTCAGCATTCAGCACCACCA
>JBBPCX010035674.1:0-41259 GCA_037974365.1 Hydrocynus forskahlii | reverse complement strand
GTATATATATGTGTATGTATATGTATATATATGTGTGTGTATATATATATATATATATATATATGTGTGTGTGTGTGTATTCAGTGATTGAGATAAATTCATTCAAAGTGTTTTGATGTGAAATTATGAGTTAATGGTAGAGAATAATAATGTCTTACCTCATGATGGTTCAGCAGCTCAAATATAGGCTTTTTGTTTCCAGTCCAAAATGGCCAGTGAACCTACATGTGTCTTCTGAGGTTTTAGATGTAATGTTGGTGATGTTAAATAGTGGTTAATCTGGAGAAAGATTTATAGTGTCCCGCATTTACCTTTCCACCATAAATAGCTTTTAAAATACATTTTAGGCCAAAGGCTTCTCTCAGATCCTTTGTAAAACTGTGTCTTGGACTTTCAGACAGTGTATATGTAATTATTTCACCTAATAGATTTTTGTGAGGCAGCTTTTTAGGCTTTTAACTATCTACTTCTGATTCTGTAAGTTTCTATAGAATGGACTGTTTCATGTCTATGTTTATATCTTAACCAGTCAGTTATGCGAATTTCTGGGAAAGCTGGTGGATTCAGTCACTCTATTGATTTGATAGAAAATAACTTTTATCATCAGTATGTATGTGTCTAAAATTATCTCAATCAGAGTAACAATAAGGGGGAGACAGAGGTGGATAAGATGTGCTTTGCTTGTTCAAAGATCTACAAAATTTTCCCTTTTGTTGGACCATTTTCTTTGAATAGGTGTAATGACGGCATTTAAAGATCGCATTACTTGATAAGAAGAGTGAATTCATTCTTTTTCTTGACGTGTAAGAGGGTTAATGCAGGCCAAACGACCCTGTTATCCACAAACATTAACTGTCAAAGTTATTCCCAGGTTTACCTCCATATATTGATCGCCTGATTAACCTTCACTGTTTACTGACAGGCTGTCAAGACTTAGTACACTCAGGTCCATGTTTTATCAAGAGCAAAGCCACTGAAGCTGCCCGTATCCACTTCTGCTCTAAATGTAGCGTGCCATCTATCTGTAACACACTGCCATGACTCATTAAACTCATTACACAAGTAAACTATTTTTGCAGCTGGTGCTCTAGTGTTTAGGGCATTGCTGCTGCAATCAGAAGGTTGTGAGTTCTGCTAGTGTCATCACTGAGGTACCCTTGAGTAAGATACCATCCCAACACACTGCTCCTTGGGCACCCCTCATTGGTTGCAGCCCCCTGCTTCACTTGGTGAATGGATTAATTACAGAGAAAGTATTTCACATTGTTCACACTCTGTTCTGTGCTGTGGTGCGTTCATGCATGACTATAAAGGGCCACTTCATTTTACTTTTCTTTACTGAACTGTTGCTCCAGTTCGACAAAACTCAGCCTTCAAGAGAGATCTGTTTGAAAGTGCCAGAGTCAAGAATGTAATGGCTTAATCATGCAGTTATGGCTCAGTCAAGCGTATTTATATCGCCCATCCACAAAGTTCGTTCAATTTACAGGACTAGAATAAAAATCATGAAGAAATCAGAAACAAAAGAAATAAAAATTGTTGGAATGGAAAAAAATAAAAGAAATGCATCACAAACAGCATTTTATATTCTCTAATCGTATGTTTAGAAGACGTCATCAAGCCTTTTAACACTGAGGCGATTCTCACGGTTTAAAAAGGCATACATATTTTGAACAGGGAGAAAACTGAATTGAGTGGTAATGGCGAAGAGACACTTCTTAAAAAAAAAAACACTGAAAAGTTAATTACTGACTCATAGCTGAAACTGTAAATATGTGGAGGAGTTGGGCTCTGTGTGAGTGTGTATGTGTGCTTGTGTGTCTGTGTGTGTGTGTGTGTGTGTGTGTGTGTGTGTGTGTATACTGATCAACCAGTATATTTAGTATATTAGTATGTTTAAACAACAGAGCAGTTTCAAAATAAACTTGTTAGGATCATTTTATTGTTGTCAATAATTAAATAGTATTCTTTTACTTAGGGATCACATTAACCTAAACATGAAAAATCACAATGTTTTCCCATTTTAATCACTAGCAGCCTGTATAAGCAGCAGTGACTGTAAATTAATGAGAGTATATGTATGAACTGTAAAACTCATACTTGGTACTCTTACATAAAGGTTTTACCTCTTAATACTGTCCGCTGGCTCTCACACTGTTCTGAAACTTGAATAAAAGTGTCTGCCAAATGATTGTAATGTAATATAAAAAGGCGTTGACCACCAGCTTTTATCTCAAATGAAAACTGCGCTGGATATTACTGAATATTACTGTTAATTACCTATGTTTTAAATTATCAGTACTTATCAATGTTATACTATTTTTTTCCTTCAATATTGCATCCCAGGCATTCTCAGAAATTCTCAGAAATGTTTTTGTTTCTTCAAAGTTCAAAGCCATATTGGTTTTTTTTTGTATTGTTTCTTGTAGTTACTGAAGAACATACTGACAACAAACTGATTTTCTTTTAAACAGATGTGGTTCCACCAAGCCATGCTGGTGAGACTTGGACAGCAGGGGTAGCAGGAGTGGGACTTTACCAAGGTCATGCCCTCTCCCTGCCTCAAGCTTATGTTTCCATGGAAACGGAGAACCGGGATGCGGAGGCAGAGGAGAATATTGTGTACCTTTAAGGTGACGTCTGTTTAAACTGTATCCCTTGAAGAACAAACTCAAAGAGAACTCTAGTCTCTGACAGGAAATTGCAGTGACGAGCAATCAGCAGCGGTTGGAATTATGTTCACGTATCTCGACATGTTTTGGAGTTTCGGTCCACATTTTTTCAAGTTTTTCGTTTGTTCCTCATTGCCGCTTAGATCCGGAGGAAGCTAGAACTCTTAGTCGGGTCGGAATTCATAAGCAGACATTAAACTCTTTGTAACCTAGTCTTATAATTTGGTAGCTCCATTTTTCCCTGCCGTACACAAGCCGTGCTAATCTTTAATAACGTTGAACAAGGGTCGAATCACATTCCACACATACTCCTTCAAATCCACAGTCACTGCTGCTGCCAGAAGATGAGCTTGGAGATGGAGCAGAATCTGGGGGCGTTCTTGAACGACTTGTTTTTCCAGCACTTGCCTCATCCTCATTTTGACATACTTGTCAAGTTTTTCATTGCTGTGTTTGGGATCTAAGGATGTTGCGTAGGGTCAGTGTTAGGTCGCCCTTGCTTGAAGCTGCAGAGACAGAATTAGGTTACTCGGTTTCAACTTGTTTACCGCCCCATGCATGCAGACAGACAGACAGACACACGCACACACACATTCATTTGGCCTACTCCAAACTAGGCATTTATTAATGACCTTTTTTGCAGTGGATGGGAAATGAAGTGCTTAGCCTTATCAGTAGGTGCTAAATTATCTAATTTACATGTGTGTGTGTGCATGCACGTAGTAATATGGCATTAAATGAATTCCATTTCAGTCTCTCACACACAGAAGCAGCTCGTCCATATGGGAGAGAATGTGTGTTTATGTCATTTCAAGCTCAACACAACCCTTCCGAATACTCAGCAAGTCTAAAGACCATGCTATGCTGACATATACAGGCTTTTAGCCCCGCTTGCCAGTAGTGCTGCATGATATGGACAGAGTTTTAGTGATGCAGTATGTTGCAACATATTGTGATTGCTTTATGCCTTTCGGTATTTTGCGATGCATTGGTGAGGTAATGTGACATGGTTAAAGGTCCAACATTATTTCGACCAAATAATATGCCTGCTGATTTTGTGATTACAGTAACCCCCCGCTTTTCGCGGGGGTTACGTTCCAAGAGCTCCTGCATATAGTGAAAAACCGTATTGTTGTGATGTGGTTAAAAAATGCCTAAAGATGCCTATTTTTATAGTGTAAACCCTAAATATGCCACCAAATATGCTCCCAAAACACTTTAATTGCATTTTAAATGCATTAGAAAATGTAAAGGTAAACCTGTTTTCGTGCTGTACAGTTTACACTGAACTCCTGCAGTGCTAGAATGTAAAATATCGATGTTACCCCTGTAAAGACTGCACTGTAATTAATGCATGGGCATTTTCTTTGGTATGTGCTGTAGTTTTCTTTGGTAAATACAGTAATGAATTAATTTAAGTTACCATAATAAAAATACAGGGCTTTAAGAAGAACAAAATGAAAAATACGAGAATACTCTAGATGCTCCAGGGGGAATTCTGGACTGCAGCGTCACAGGGCAGCAGCCAATCAGCAGCAAGGAAAAATAAATAACGTTCTTGGATTGGCTACTTTTAATCCTCCTGCCTCTAAGTACAGCTGACTGACGTCTTGGCCTGTGACGTCGTGCGCCACGCCCCCTCATCTTCGTGTTGCTTGTTTATGTTTGTGGCTGCGCTAAACAGCAGAGGTTTATTCTGTTCAGGTGTCTGATTGCCTTGGTAACCGCCGTGGCGCACGAGGCCCGGACGTCACAGTCAGCTGTACTCAGAGGCGGGAGGTTCGAAAATCCGTGATGGGACTGCCGATCCACGTGAAAAGTGGGGGGTTACTGTACTGTAATTCAACAAGTCCCGCAGAATGCTTCCCTGAAGCTCTGCTTGGTCAAGAAGCCACAAAATGGAATCACAGCCTCTACAGTGCAAGTCTTAGAATAAGCTGTTTTTTATTAAGTTTTGTCTGACTTGTGAGCACTGAAGCAACACAGTCAAAGGCAGTTCTGGTTATATTTGCTTTCCTTTAGGCTGGCTTTAGTTGCTTGAAGCTGATTGGACTTGACTGTCATAATGTAAACTCCTGAAACTCAGCCTTGTCAACTTTGTAATTAGAGTTTCATGAAACAGTAAATCAAAATAAGATAATGTGTCACATATTACAGAGAGATATAAAGAGTTAAAAGCAAATACATTTGCAACATGTCTTTATATATGCGAAGCATTTTATTATTTCTGTGTAATATGTGTGTATATATGTGTGTATGTGTAAATTACATGTAGCAAATGTCTTTGTATAACAAGAACGAAACTATTAGAGCTTGCTTCTGGCAACTGTTACCTTGCACAGAAATTGTGTTGCATGAACTCCCAACATGCAACTACTTGCATAAAAATTTCACAATGTAAAGCCAGCCTAAGGTTTTCTGGTGTTCATGTGTGATCAGACAGACGCCTTTGAAAATGCCATTCATATCAGGGTGCTGATAAGAAATTACCACAAATTTTCCCTCTGGAAAACTAGTCATATCTCTGAAACATCTAGTTCTGCAGCTTAATTAACAACTATCTTTAAACGTTTCTCCAAAATAATGATATTGCATAACTGTTTATTGAGCCCCTGCCCCACTGTCTTCTGTTGTGAGTACATTTGGAGTCAACAGCTTTTCTGTTCTTTTCCAAATACAGAATCCTTTCAAAAATATTATTGGCTATGCTAATTGACTGTATGTGATAGGATGTGATAGATGGAGATTCGCTTGAAAAAGCCCTTAAATGTTGCTTAACTTAATGAAGTCTACCTGCTTTAACTGATTCAACTCACTAGCTACACTAGGTCACAAGCCCATGAATGGGAATTACTGACTTGAACCTTGCCGACCATGTGCATGTTCTGAACTGCTTATCCTTAACTTGGGTCATGGGGGGATTCTGTCCCAGTGCTCAGAGGGCATAATGCAGAGACACACCCTGGACAGATTGCCAGTCCATAACAGGGTAGATACACAAACACTCATGCATGTACACATTTACACCTCATTTCGCATCTCCAGTTCACTTGGACTGTGGGAGGAAACAGGAGAACCCGGCAGAAACCCGCATGGACATGGAGAGAACACACAGACAACATACAGACTTCATACAGAACGGGCCATGATACATCAGAAGACATCAGAAGATAGCGTTTTTGTGGGCATTTTGTTCTGAATTAGTATATTAAGTACATTTAGCATCCTTTCACCAACATTCATACATAGGGGTAGTAAATCTCATGTTAGAGGAACAGCTGCCCTTAGTGCTGGATCATTTCACTTAAGTACATAAAATGTTGTCTTGAATTTACTTGCTTTTGTAAAGAACAGCCTGTTGGATGTCTTTCAGAATGCTGACTTAATAGTTTTTTGTTATCTCTTATGCATGTCCTTTATTTATTGTCAGTGCATACTGCACAGTACTCTTTATGATGTACATACAAACTGTTTTGTACTGTTGTATTGACACATTGTGCTGTGTAAATTGCTATGCATCATATGCTGTATGTATTTAACATATTGAAACATGCTTATCGCAGGCCAGTATGGTGTTTCCTTTTTCAGTTTTGCATCCATTTTTTTCAGGTGATCTGTTCTAATGATATTCTTTGTAAAGTAGGTCAGTCTATTATTAAAGGCCATTTTGCATACATGAATTTTCAAATGAACCAAGGATGTGGATACAGAAATACACCGTAATTAGGTCACCTTTCACACGATTATTCTTTATGTTAATGCTACAATATTTGCATCTACTTGCTCTATGTTTTGTGTGGTTGTATTTTTTCCCCCTGGGACTGGGGGACAGTGAGGGCAAAAAGTGGACACAGTGTTTAAAAGCTCAAGTGGCCATGCTGTGTTTGATGCAATGTGTGCAACACACCTACACACACACTCAAACACACTAAAATGTCATTGCCACTGCTGTTCAGAAAGTTAGTGCACCTATATGGTAAATGGTTAAATGTGCCTATCTGTGTGTGTGTGTGTGTGTGTGTGTGTGTGTGTATATGTATATGTATGTGTCTGTGTGTGTGTCTGTGTGTGTGTCTGTGTGTGTGTCTGTGTGTGTGTCTGTGAAGGAAAGGGTCAAGAGAAACAATGTTCTTCCAAGAACATGGTACAACAAAAAGAAGAAAAACAAAAACTACAAAAAATTTCGAATTGGATAGGAATACACAGTGCAGACAAAGCACAAGAAATGCATGAGCATTAATACAATATTACAAGACAAGACAAAATACACCACAGCTGACAAAAGTAGTAATAGTACTAGTGGGAATTAACACAGTATTATAATGATACGCGTAAATGCAATTATGAGGTAAGAATAAAAATGATAATTAAAAATGTACACTACATAAACCATTATTGTAAATAGACTCTGGGTTTGTTTAAGGGGGCCTGTGTTTGTGTGATATTGTAGCAGTGCATTGTGCTTGTGTGTGAAATACAGTTCTAATTCTTATTTAAGAATCTGATGGCCTGAGGGAAGATATGGTATCTCATCCTGGCAGCGAAAGCCCATACGGTACGGAACCTTTTGGCGGGGGGAGAAGAGAGTGTAGGAAGGGTGTGTTGGGGTCATTCACAATGCTGTTGGCAATTCTCAGACCAGGTCATGATGCAGCTGCCCAGTATGCTCTCTGTAGTCCCTTTGTACATTGAGAAGAGGATTTAGAGATGAAGGTGAACTCTCCTCAGTTCCTGCAAGAAGAAAAGATGCCCCTGGGCTTTCTTGGTTCTGGAGCTGGTATGGAGGGTCCACATGTGGTTTTGCCTACTTTAAAAAACGGGTGTTGGTTCTGTAGCAGTTTGCTAACTGCTATACCTCTTCTCTGTAGCCTCCTTATCACTGATCAAACCCACCATGATAGCCAAATACCCCCAGTTTCTTGTCTCTGTAATGCATAAATGTTACATTGTGATACCTTTTTACAATATACATGTCATGATGTTTAGTTTTCCTGATGTTTGAAATCATGTTGGAACAGTAGAGCTACATTAAAAAAAAGGATATATCTTTAATTCTCTTTTTTTTAGTTCAGTCTTTTTAAAGAAGAAAATGATTGAAAAACAAACAGGTGTCATGTTTCTCGCAGGAGACGACTTGGAGATAATGTTTTAATAATGAAATTAGAAATGCAACACAAAGTCTCCGAAGTCTTCAAACGAAGAAACACAGTAATGGAGAATCTGCTGCAGAATCCACTTTTTTCCTGTTCTTCAATCCAGCTCACCACCGTACAGGGGCTTGTAATAGATGCTCCTCACTTCACAGAGCTCTCCTGATCACTGTAGTCACTCCTGTAACAGACAAACAGGGAGAGGGACATAGGAGAGAAGTACCACTTGTGTCTCTGTCTTCACAGCTCTTCGGATCCAGGAGCTGGTGCACAGATTCTCTCTCTCACTGCCACTGAGAGTGTGAGAAGGAACCACCAGTACAGTCCTTCCATTTTCTTCCCCTTTAGTGTGCACAAAACGAACCAACAGCAGAAGTAACTTTGTCTTTACAAACTGAACAGTAAAGAACTAGGTGACCACGCAGTGATACTGAGACACGGCTGGCGATTTGAACCCACGCTCACACACAAACAACCAATCACACGACTAGGTGTGATAATCAACTAATAAACCAGCATAACTCAAAGCCAACACACGACCGGTGTACATGTTGTTAGGTACCTAGCAACCCAGTCAAGGAGCTGCTGAAACCCCACTACTCACACCTGGGTTGCCTAGATGCCCAACGACCAAACATACAGCAAACCATGATGTCATAACTTTGTGCCCAGAGCCGTGTGCCCCCTTGTACTTGGGCGACGGGCTTCATTGGGGGCATGACCGAGATGGACCAGACGTGACAACGGGTGATTTAAAAAATCATGCAATGAAATTAAATTAATAAAATTATTGCAAATATCATATTTGAATGACCACAAAATCCATTAGTCAAATTAGGGCCAAAAAAGTCTGATTTGCAGCACTTCAACCTATTCACCCCTTAAGGGACCCTTATGTGTGTCCACATTTTGGTTCTAATCGAATTCACAGTGGTTACTACATATTTTATAGGATTTAGTAAATAAGTGGTTTAATGTGTTAAAGACACTATTCTAGCCTTTTTAAATTTATAAAAATGTATAATACATTTATAATCATTTTTAATACTATAATATAACAAACAGATTTGATCTGATGTACATCCACTTCTGCCCGTTGGCTTTTAAGTGTGTTTGTAGTCCAATTTTTTTTTCTTTTTTTTCCGTGTTATTGTCTGTGGTAATCGACCATGCAATAATGGCTGCGCCACATCTGAGAAGAGCTCAGAAGATGCAGCTGTATTCCTTTAACTTTTGTTATCTCCTGATTTGATTTCCAGTATGTGAGGTCTCTTTGCTCTGGCACGTCACTCAGGGAGAGTGAAGGCTTGCACCTGCTCCTCATGAAGCATGCTGCCATACGTTTTTACGGTAATGCCTGCATAACATTGCCAAACGCCTCGGAGGCATTCAGGAGAGAACACCAGCAGCTTGACACTGCCACCTGACCGCACAGATGCTCAGCAGGTTTGTTGTGTAGTGACAGTGGAGCTACACACTCATGTCTTATTCTGAATGCAGCATGTCCTTAGGGGACCCCTGGATGCTCATTTTAATGAGTGCATTGAGAGTAAGTGTTGCATGACATAGTGCAGTCAACGAACAATATACATACACATCTATGGTGGGGGATGTAGGGCCACAACACATCGTTATACTTGAAGACATCTTCACAATACACATCATGCAAAATGTTTTCTGAAGTTTGCAAGTGAGTCCAAATTTTAAATAATCCACCCATAAATTACTGTCATGTCACATATGGATTTTTACATTAATGTAACATGAAAGAAGATTGTCTGCTTATGTCGCCCTATTTTAGACAGATAGTTTTGCCCTGGAGGCATTTTTGTTCCATGGTTTGATATGTTTTTTGATTGTTGAATTGTGTGTGTATGTAATAGAATTCATGACTCTAGCACCAAAAAGAATTCCACTATTGTAAGGAGTCAAGGAGAGCTGTTTACGTGTATAACCAGTAAGAGTTAGCCAGGGCAACATACAGCCCCCATGTTGGGTTTAGATTTAACCCAATGTTGCAACTAAACCTCCTGTTGAGAGGACTCATTGCCCCCAAATATATTAAAAAACATTACGTTTATTCACAGATTCAAAAATATACAGTAGATGTCATGGAGGAAAAATCTATTTTAGTTTTTGCACACTAAAAATTGTGGTTCTAATTTGTGGTAAGAAATAAATTTCCACAGTTGGACCCACATCATCTTTCCACTGATCATATTTATTATTTATGTTCTTATTTTGAGACGTTTGACTTTTTCAAACTGTATGGAATTTAGTGTGTTGCAATCAATTTATCAGATATCTCTGTTAAAAGTTACAGGGTCAGACCTCTCAGTGTGCTATTGGTTAACACCACCCATTTGGTTGCACTCTGCTTTCGGCTGAATCATTCATTATCTATAGGTGCTCAGGAGTTTATATATAAATATATATACACCTACACGCGCACACACACACACACACACACACACACACACATACATTTACACACACACACGACAGGACAGAAGTTTGGGCCCAGCCTCTCTACTCTTTCAAAATTTTGTTATAAGAAAACAATTTAAATAAAATGTTTTGAAGTGTAACATATTTCACGATTTTTGGAAATAACGTGTCCAAACCCTCCCAGCTCTCTAAACTTTGTGCTTTTCTTTGAATTGGATATAATTTTCACGCAACTTTAAAGAATGCTTGGGATCATTGTCCTTTGGAAGAATGAAATTATATGTAAACCTAAAAGAATTGTGTGATTGGTTGCCATGGTCGCTGAGGGGAAAGGACGCACTCCTAGACAGCAGTAATGAATACGGTTCCTTAATGATAATTCAAAAGGGGTTGCAGGGCCGAGCAGGCTCAAACACACAAATAAACTGATACTTGTCGGGGTGCCCAGAAACGCCGGAGGACTTTCTATCTGGTGGGCACGAACTTAAATCAGGCAGCTACACAGAGTCTGGGAAGCCCTGCTTTCTCTGGATGCCCATGTACAGGTTCAGCTGCACAGTCCACTCTTCAGAGCAGGCATGTCCAAAGTCCGGCCCGCGGGCCAGTCACGGCCCGCCATCAGATTTCACACGGCCTGCAGCTTCAGTCTTATAATGTGTTATTTATGGCTCGCTAGCTCTGTCAGAATACATAAATCATAAAACTTAAAAAATGTAATTCCTCCTTTCACCACACCATTCTAATGCTATCTGGCTCTGCATCCGTGCCGCAGATCCTTCTCCACTCATTTCGGCGACTGCAAAGAATTAGAGTCAGCAAGTTGTCTGTTCCTTGATCAATCTGAAATTGAGTGGTTTGAATGGTTACATCACTATTAACAGTGAAAAGCCTAAAGCACACTAATGAACTTGGACTTATGGAGCTTATTTTATTAAACTCTTGAATGAGATTTGGTTATAACTGTTGATGTTATGTACCTGTAGATGGGACACAAACTATTGCTTTCTGAAAGATCTTGTTAAAGACAAGTGCAAAATTCACTTGTTTTAAAATTTACTTAGCATTACTTATAACTACTGTTTAAAATGTTCATGAGGCAAAGATATTTATCAAACTCGTGGAAATTTAAGGTATTATCTAGAGTTATCTGACTCTCCAGATAAGAATGAAAGGCAGAATGGTGTTTTCAGAGTTGTTCATGTCTGGCTGACTGTCTTATATTTGGTTACATTGCCATTTGAAAAATAAATGTGATTCTGACGATGAAAATGGTTTTATAACAGTGTGTCTTTTCGTGTAACTTTTGTGGTTAAAAAAATGTCAGAAGGAACTATTGGCCCCTGGGAATCTACACTTTATGAAATTTGGCCCGCTTTGCAAAAAGCTTGTAGACCCCTGCTTTAGAGGCTTCCACAAGTCCTCCTTTTCCTCGGAGCAGTCCAGAAACACACGCTCACATTCACGCCGGTAGTGGCACAGAGGAGAGGGAGAGACAAAAGGAGAAGTGCACAATCACAAACCTGCAGAGGATCTTGAACCAGCTTCCCACCTCCATCGTGTCCTTCAAAATACCAAGAGCGAGACTTTCTTTTACCAACGTTCTCTCAACCGGCCCAGAACTCATGGGGTGACCACACAAAGATTCAGTGGCTCGGCTGGGGCTTTTACACACACGCATTCACGCAGACAGCCAATCACACGGCGTGGACTATGCTCCATCACTTTATTCCACTTCCTACTTACACCTGGGTTGCCTAGCTACCCAACGACCACACACACGACAAGCCATGACGTCACACACCCGTGCCCAGAGTTGTGTACCCTGTAGTCCTTGGGCGACAGACTTCGTTGTGGGCGTAACTGAGATGGCCCAGATGTGACAGTGGTGAATACTTGTTGATGCTTTTCTTTTTCATGATCCTACACAATGTGATTCTCAATGCACTAAAGACAAACCTGATATGTGTTCTTTAAATCCAATAGTTTGAGCATTTCTGGCTAAATAATGTGTGAATACAGACAATAAAATATTGTAAACCAGTCAGTTAAATTTGTTTTAAGTATTTCTAATGTTTTCTTGAAAAGGCAATGTATCGTTTATTTCAAGAAAAAAAAAGGGCGGGCCCAAACTTCTGGCCTGTAGGTATGTATACATGTATACATACTTACATATATATATATATATATGTATGTATATATATATGTATGCCGATAACAGCCTATTTGTGTTTTCTAAATTCTCCATTTACAGGTTTAGAAAGGCCCTGTTACCTGTTACTGAGAAATGTATGCAGTTAGTGTACTATACTATGTTGTTTACAGATCTTTCTACTCACTAGCTGTTTGTCAATCATTTGTCTGTGCTTCCGTAAACCAGCTGGTGATGGCATTTAACAAATCTGTGCCTTCGCTGGAGGCATTAGGGGGAAGGCAAAAACCAAACCAAACCTGTTTTTGTCACTTACATTTCGAAAACAAGAAATTCTTGTTACTTTTTGTTGCATTAATGTTTGCATTCATTTTGAAGTTATTTTCTCCCCTCTGATGCCCAATTTGGTCTCCAATTCCACAAGTCACGAGACACCACCAACACAGAGGCTGAAGGTGAGCATGTGACTGTGACTGCTCTGAGCTACATTCAGCCAAAGATCTTTTTGAACCACTGCTAATGCAATATCATTTGACCCGGGGCTGGCGAGCATCACTCTAAGCGATGGGGGAATGGGAAATCCATCCTTCCCACCCAGAGAAAGCAAAGCCTGTTGTGCTCTCTTGACTACTGCACCACCTGTGAGTGTCTATCTCCCAATGACACAGCCAACACAAACAGTTGTGCACAGTTTGTTTATTTGCTGCAATTAACATTCATTCATTCATTTTCTGTAACTGCTTAATCCTTTCTAGGGCGGGGTGCCAGCCCACCGCAGGGACACACACACACTTACAAACACAAACACACACACGGTAAATTTAGAATCCCCAATTCAGCTGATGCACATGTCTTTGAACTGTGGGAGAAAACCAGAGACCCCGGAGGAAACCCACACCACCACGAGGAGAACGTGCAAACTCCACACACACACAAGACCAGGACCCGCATTCAAACCCCCAACCCTGGAGGTGTGAGGCAACAGTGCTACCCACTGCGCCACTGTGGGACCCTGCAATTAACATATTAGGGAAAAAAACAAAATACTTAGGGTTACCATAGCTTTCATACAGGCAACTTTGCCCAATTTTTTATCTCAAATAAACAGAAATTGTGCATTAGAATGTTCAGAAGTGTTTTCTCTGTGGAGGATATGAACCTAGTTTAACTTAGGAACACATTCGATCAGGGGCACTCAAACTTTTGCACACTACTGTATATTATACTGTACATATTGTACATACTTTCTGGTATGAAAAAAAGGTTCTAGTGACATAACACATCATCATATTGCCCACCTCTCCACACAATGCACTATGCATGCCTTCACTACAAAGAAAGGGTGTATCCCTGTTTACTAAATACAGTGTAATTGCAGACACAGGTTGGAGCTCTTTGATGTAGGGAAGGGCCTCGCCATAATCACACGCAAACAGGTACTTACCACTCGCACACTCTTTCAATTCTGACATATCCTTCCATCCCTCTCATCTTTCCTTAATTAGATGTCATCCCTTTCTTGTGCCCTCATTCACTTGACAAAATCAAATAATCCTCTGCCTGTCATACTGTTAATGCCTACGCACACACACATGTACGCCCCCACACTTTGTACTTCTTTACATGCTACGAGCTTCAGTAATTAGGGGATTTGGTTGTGACTGAAGGATAGAAATGTGTGCCTTTGTGCAGTCGTTGCAAGTAATGAGACAAAGCTATTCCACTTTGAAGTCTTTCACTTGAACCATGCAAAGTCAACCAATTATACCACTCTTTCAAAACTGCAGTGCTGAGGTCATGAAAGAAGACTGAACAGAAGAAAAGGAAAAATAAAACACATATCTCCAACCCTGTCCAACCTAAGCCTATACGTTCAATGTCTTTGTCCTTGTTTAGCTTATATAAATCTTCCTCTAGTAGTTAGGATGTGTTCATATGTTGGCAATAGTGAACTGGATCAGCATGTTAAACTGGAGCTGTTTGGGTGCTCCTGTTCCATAATATAAAAGAAGCAGCATGCTGCCCTTGCTGCTGTATGTCTTGTGTTTCTGATCGAATGTGCACACATGCAGAAGAGAATGCTTACTATTAGGCTTGCACAACAGACAAAATATTAGTATTGCAATTATACTTCTATGTTTGCAATTGCATTTCCTCTAATTATAATAGAGGGCTCATATAATCACCTTTTTCTTGGTTGAAAAAGTATGTAAGTTTCAAAACGTATGTTTACTCCCCCATCCATAAAGCCCACATATGGAAAGTAAGCTGCAAACTTTTCTTTTTTAGCTGGAATTTGGCACTTACAGTTTTCGAAATATGAGCAGGATTCCAACGTCAAAACATTCATTAATGTTATTCAGGGCATGTGTACACAGCTTATTGATCAGACAATCACCAACAGATTTCAAAGCACCAAAGCTCAGGTCAGTGGTGTGTCACTGTTTGTTGTGGTTTTATTAAAAATAATCGGCCTGTGAATGTGGCTACATGCCCCTTCAGCCATCCTTAACCATAAATGGCTTGGTAAGAGCCTTCATAGACCCTTTAAAAACACCATGGTGATTTTAATAGTTAAAGTTTGGTCAAAGTAATTTTGCTTTTTTGGATTATCAGAGCACCCAGTAACACACTCAGCTGTGGTTGGTCACCCTGTCAAAACACTGTGATTGGTTACAAACTCATTTGCATATTGCATATCAGGATTGCAGAGATTCAACCCTGCATATTCTTGATCTGTTGTTGAGATCTTAAATCTCTTATGTGTGTGGTTCCTTAACAGCAATAACTAAGATAGATTGTGCTATATTTCACCTACAGCAAAGTAGAAGTATGTTACATGAGTGTCTGTTAAAAGCTTGAACTCTCCTTGTCTGAGGTGTAATGTGTGATGCACAGGGTCAACTTTCTTATTGCACATCAATTCTGACATCATTCAGCCCAAGAATCACAAAAATAAAATGAGATACAATCTGACTGGTCAAACTGAGCTGCATGTCATTTGAATCACAGATTTGAAATCACTTACAAATGTGGTTTGGTAAGTCAAAACCTCAGGTCAGATATGTTAAAGTTTTATTTGGTTTATTAGTCCAACAGTGGCAGTTTTACAATGTGTAAAAGTAGCCATTTAAATCCAAAAAAAGTCATTTATAAAAAATACTCATTTGAGGCAAGCTCATGGTACAGTCTTGAAGATGTTTCACTGCTCATCTGAGGTTTAAAAGATCAAAGTAAAAAATGTCAAACTACTATAAAAACGAATTCATACACTTCACAGGGAGTAATTTCTGTGGTTCTTAAATTAAACTGCATAAATTAAATTACCTAAATTTGACTAAATTTGATTTTGAGTTGCCTTTTTTGAAGCAACAACAGAAAATGACTGCTTTATTAGCTCTTAACACTACAAGGGCCCACACTTCTTAAAATTTAGTTTCATAGATTTACCCTATAGCAGGGGTCTCAAACCTGTCCAGAAAGGGCTGCTGTGGATGCAGGTTTTCATTCCAACCAAGCAGGAGGCACACCTGATTCCACCTCTGTAATCAGTTGGTCTTGGTTTTCAGTTACTCAGGTGTGGCTTCTTCTTGGTTGGAACGAAATCCTGCACCCACAGCAGCCCTTTCTGGACAGGTTTGAGAGCCCTGCCCTATAGTGGCTCTGACAAGAATCACATTGTGATAGCTAGATAACTGGGTCAAAGCATCTCCAAAAGAGTGGGTCTTGTGGGGTGTTCCCATGCACCAAGGCTTGGTGGATAAGAGCAATAAGAAGCAAAGTTTTAGTAGAGGTGTAACAATGCATTGTGGGCGTAGGAATATGATACTGCAATGCAGAAACGTGACAATGCATAGTGGACTTAGCGGCCTATTATTTATGACATTTCACATAACTGCTTTGTTAATCAACAAACCAGTCCAGCATCTTACATCAGCCTGCCCTTGCATTCCGGCTCTAGTCCTAATGGCAAATTGTACCAAAACTAAATAGACATTGTTTTTCTTCATTCAAATTTCATTCAAAATATGGTGAGAATATTTCAAATCTAATTGAATCATGGGAACTAATCAATAAGGGAATAACTGCAAGGAAAAACTGATTTTCTGAAAACTGTAAGTGTAAAGGACTGAGGAGGAATAAATGACAACCGTGAGTCTATTGAAATATTTTCAGTCTTGCTTTGTTTAAAATATTGTAATATTGTATCAAACTGCCCTGAATTATCTATCAATCCGATTCATAAGTAGACTCTATCATTACACCCCTACCCAAAAGTGTTTTTCAAACTTAATAACAGGACATTTGTATTGGAGTTTAAAAAAGTAAGGAGGTTTTGGAATGTGGCCAGCTTTCACATATCTCACATTCAACAAATCTGTATTCTCAGAAAATTAACTTAGTCATCCCGACAGTCATCCTGTTGTATGTTTTTTGTGTAAAAACACTTTAAAGTTGCATGATCATTATCTTAAACTATGCTTCAGCATCACAGGCTGTTTACACGCCCATGTCCTCCTACAGAAACGACACACTTCCTGGAAATGCCATTCAACCTTGGCTTCATTCAGCCACAAACAGCTCATGTACTTATGTTATTATGAGTTTACCTGAGAGGGAGGAATGCCCACCTGCTTGATGAAGGGACTTAAATGATTCTTAAGTACAGATGGGTGTGCATTCTTTTAAGCTTTGAAGTCTTTCCAAGTTGATGTTTTGTGGTCATCTCATTTGCATAAAATGAAGCTCGTTTCAAATTGCACATTTCAGTCTTCTGAAATAACAAACACATATGTTCAAAGATGCTATGTTTTAGTATATTAACCCTTTGGTAACAATTGAGGATCCTGTCATAGAAGTAGATCCTCGGCGAGAGTAGTCTTGAATTAAAAATGGATCCAGGATAAACCGCCCAGGCACCCAAGACTGTTCCTCAGGGCCATAGCCCTCCCAGTCGACCAGATACTGGGTGCCACGACTTCTGCGACGTGAGTCAAGGATGCGCAGGACAATATACACCGGACCACTTTCCACTATCCTTGGGTGGAGGGGGAGGTAGGATCCTGGGGAGACAACAGCGAGAAGAAGACATGTTTTAGTTGTGATATGTGAAATATAGGGTGGACCCGGAGCACGGCAGGCAGCTGGAGCAGGAAGGTGATAGGGTTAATCCCTATGAAACAGGGGGTGAGTTTCTGGGACTCTGTGTGCAGGTGAAGATGTTTTGTGGAAAGCCAAAGCCTGTCACCTACATGGAACAATCACCCCAGAGGGTGCTGGCGACATTAAATGTTGAATGGTATACCTTGCATTGGCCCGCTGGATGGCAGTGCCTGCTTGGTCCCAGAACCGGCGGACCAACTGTTAATGTTCGAACATCGGGGGTTGGAAACCATAGCATACCACAAATGGACTACGCCCGGTGGACGCTGTGGGAAAGCTCAGCCCATATGAGGCAGCAGGCCCAGGAGCGCTGCTGATCTGCTACAAAACATCTCAAGAAGTGCTTCAGCTGTTGGTTGGTCCGCTCCATCTGATGTTTCATCTGAGGCTGGTAACCAGATGATAGACTGCACGAGGAGTTGATCAGACGGCAGGAGGCCTTCCAGAACTTGGCTGTGAACTGAGGCCCTCTGTCCGAGACGATGTTTATGGGGAACCCATGCAAATGGTCTACGTGCTCTAGAACTAACTCAACTTGTTTTGGCCATGGGGAGTCCGGCAGGTGCCACCAGGTGCACAGCCTTGGAGAAACGCTCCACGATAGTTAGTATGACAGTTTTTCCTCTTGACTCCAGCAGACCCATGATGAAATCCAGTGAGCTGTGCGACCAGGGGTGCCACAGGACTGGGAGAGGCTGAAGATCCACTACTGCTGGATGGTTGGAGGTCTTCGCCCTGGTGCACACCGTGCAAGCCTGGATGAATTGCTGGACATCTTCAGCCACTGCAGGCCACCAAAACATCCTTTGAATGAATAGTAGTATCTGTCGGGTCCCTGGATGTCCAGAAAGGGCTGAGTAGTGGCCCCACTGAAGGACCTTGGGCTGAAGAGTGGTTGGGAGGTAAAGTCATCCAGGCTGTTGAATGGTAAGCAGGTTTTGGTAAATGGGTCACCAGGGTTTTGGCACTCTTCCAGAGCCCACTTGATGGCCAACAGTTCACAGTCCCCTACCCTGTATCACTCCTTTGTAGGGTTACATTTTCTGGAGAAGAAACTGCAACGATGCAGTTTCTGGTCTGGACCTCGCTGGGAGAGAACAGTTCTTACGTCCACATCAGAGGCATCCAGCTCCACAATGAAAGGCTTACAAATGTCGGGATAGAGTAGGATGGGAGCTGAGGTGAAGAGTAGGCACTATTGCACAGGCTGAAGGGTATAACAGGGTCTCATAATGACTGTTCGGTGTTATAAATGCCGTCTTCCTCTCATTGCCCTCCCTGATATGTACCAGATTATAAGCGCTCCTGAGGTCCAACTTCGTGAAGATTGAAGCACCCGAGAGGGTGTCCAGGGCATTATTGAGTGGAAGCAGGTCCAGGGTATTAGTGAGTGGAAGCGGGTGCCTAGTCTTCACCGTAATACGATTGAGCCCCCGATAGTCAATACCTGGACGGAGACCCCCATCTTTTTTCTTTACAAAGAAGAACCCGGTGGCCGCTGGAGGTATAGAGGGCCGGATGGTCCCCTGGTGAAGCCCTTCACTAATACACTCCTCCATGGCTCATTGTTCATCTTTGGATAGGGAGTATAATCGGCCGTGGGGAGGTACCGTATCCAGCAACAGGTCTGTGGCGAGATTGTAAGGCAGATGCGGAAGAAAGACCCGAGCCAGGTCACGAGACAGGAATGGCCTTCATGTTGACCTCTGGGGCCTTGGACTCCCCTGAGCATGTCCCAGACTTCGACCAGAGACATAGCTCCTGACAGGTTGGGCCCCACTGGATGATGCAATGTTGAGTCCATGAAATTAAAGGGCCATGACTGAGGAGCCAGGGCAATCCTAAAAGCAGAGGAGCAGAAGTGAGGGAAGTGACGAATAGCTGAATCTGTTACGAGTGGTCTTCAATGGTGGGGGAAATAGGTGAGGTTTGGTGGGTGTTAGGGCTGCTGGAAAGGGGCTGAGCGTCAATGGCAGTGATAGGCTGGGATAACGGCTCTAATCTCACACCCAGCTGGGCAGTGGAAACACAATCGTCATGATCCGTTTGTGGCCCAACTGAATGTGATTCTGAATGATTAAATGGGAAATGGAGGGAGAGGTGGAAGAAATCACCAGTGGACCAAGCAGAGACCTACTGTTCGTTTTCAGGACAGACGGCTCAATGGTGCTTGGGGGATGCACAAAAGGCACACAGACCTTCACGGTAGCACCTGTCTGTCTCCTCAGAAGTCTGTCCCCTCAGAGGCCCTAAAACGCTTGGCTCAGTCATTCTGTCATAGAATTAAGAGACCAACCGATACACCCATGTAGCGTGGAGGATAAACCGAATTGCGAGAGAGTTGTCACATGAGAGAGTAGGTAATCCACGCACTTTGATTTGAGAACACTCTCATCAAGAGTAAAGATTCCCACCGGAATCCGTGTTCTCATTCACACACAAGGAGTGGCATATGCGTGAGTACTCACGGTCCTGAAGAGTTGAGCTGGCAGGGTTGACATGAGGACTCAATGACTGAGCATGGCTTACCTCTGTTCCTTGGCTTATATACCATGTGACGCGTCTCATTTCTGGTTCCTCTTGTGTCACATGACCCGTATGCGTGACAGACCCAAGCTACTGTTGGTCAAAATAATGCCACTAACATAACAAAAAATATGAAATTGAGATTTTTTTGTGAATATATCAATAATTAACATTAATTCATTCTGTAACTGTTTAATCCTTGCTATGGTTGCAGGTAGCTGGAGCCTGCCCCGGGGCCAATGAACGCAGAGCAGGGACTCACCAGAGGGTACACACACACACACACCCCATGTTAATACTTTACATGATATATTAATATTGTATACATGCTTTACAATCAAATTAGGCTTTTTAGGTTATTGTTCTCCTACAAGAAGCCCCTCATTGTGTTTTATTTTTGTTGGATCATTATTATAACTGTACTTCTACAAACAATACAAAACATGGACGAATTCTGTAGCTGCCACTGACATATCATCGGTGAAGACAAACGAACCAGTTCCACTGACAGCCTCACATACCAATGCCCAGAAACTGCCTCCATCATATTTCACAGGCAGTTTAAAATGCTTTTCTAGGTGGGATTCCGCGCTAGCCCAAAATTACACGGCCAGCCCAAAATTTCCATCGGCCCACCGGGCATGCCCGATGGCCAGTCCAGCACTGCTGACAGGTGAATTGGATAACACTGTCATTTCAGTGGGATGGATTCTGTTAGGCAGCAGGTGAACAGTAAGTTCTTGATGTTGATGTGTTGGAAGCACAAAACATGGGCATCAGTAAGAATCGCAACTTTGACAAAACCAGATGAGATGGCTAGATTACCGGGTCGGAGTATCTCTAAAATGGCAGGTCTTGTGGAGGTTTCCCATGCATCACAGCTTGTTGGATATTGCGTGGTATAGCTGCAGACCAGTCTGGGAGCATCTATGCTGATCCCTGTCCACTGTCGAAATAATCCACAATTAGTACATGAGCTAGTCTAATGAATCATATTTCCCTTCACATTGTGTGAACGACCAGGTGCATCTGCCACATTGCAAAAAATGTTCAGGAATAATTTAAGGAATATGACAAAATAGTTCAAAGTGTTGTCTTGGCCTCCAAATTCCCCAGAGCTTAATCCAGTTAAGCATCTGTGGAATGTGCACCATCTCGCAACTTACAGGACTCTGGTCTGATTCCTCAGAAGAGCTACTGTAGCACGGACTCCTGAAAAAGTTCATGCTGGCTATGATAGAAAGGTGTCAGAACACACAGAGCAACACAGCTTGCTGTGTAAGGGACTTTGTAGTTGCAGACCAGTCTGAGTGCCCATGCTGACCCTTGTCTACTGCCAAAAGTGCCTACAATGGACATGTGAGCATCAGACCTGGACCATGGTGCAATGGCAGAAAGTGGAGTCCTGTTCTCGCTACTTACAGTTAATTCTAGATTAGGTGGTAATTGAAACTAAAATACTATTTCTACTTATGACCCAGCACCTTGGCCAGCAATGTTGACAAGCATAGTAAACAGTAGCAGGGCATCTTTGACTGGTGCCTCTGCTTGAGGCCCCAAAGGTACCAAATCCACCCTTAGTACTAAGTATGGTTTGTAGAAAACAGTGTTAAGTGTTGTGGCAAAACTATTATATCGCTATACTTCAAGAAATATTTTTCACACAACATGACATTTTTCTTATATTTTATAAGTTGGAAAGGACAAAAAATAACCCAGCAGTGCCACAATTCAAAAGTACAAATGTGCACAAAATCTAATTAAACAGGATTAAGCTGGTCAGTGCAATGCACAGAAAATCATTCTCAGATATATTTTGGCATAATTTGTCGACATAATAATAAGTATCAATACTGCCCAGTCAGATCTAAACATTTGTGTTGTTTTCTCTACTGAAATATTGATGCAGTATGTAACACACAGCGGCTGTGAGTGTGTAAGCTCTTTCATAACATGTTGATTAGCTCCACACATGAACACACACACACACACACACACACACACACACAACAGACACAGTGTTTATTCTTGTCAACACTTCCTGGCCTTTGGCCTTTGACAGCATGTGTATGTACACACACACACACACACACACACACACACACTTCTGACAATCTCTGGATCAGTGCTGAATACGCACAATGACTGACACATGCACAAGCACACACCTGTCATCACCAAGTGTGTGTGTGGACCACAGCCCACGGTAGTTCAGAAACAGCTGTTAATGTGTGAAGGGGGGGAGCGACAGTCCCTCTAAATCATTACATTCAGAGATCACGCTGGACATGACATGACACCATTTTCTACTTTGATACAGATCTCAAAACCTTCACTACCAGTGTCAACACCAAAAGTTTTTTTCTGTATAAAATGACTATATTTTGAAATTAGCTATTTTTATTACGAAAAATGACCACTTGAGTACCCTACAGCAAGGACTGTGTAGCCAATAATCTATTTTTTACTCCAAAACCAAATTGATATATTGAGTTATATGTAAACGTTTGTGAGCTTCTGGTCATATTAAATGTTTTTGTACATTTTCTCACTGAAACGTCCACTGTAGCAACACTTCAGCATATTTTAATCCATAATTACTGTTAATTTGCTGAATTTAACATATAGCCCAAAAAACCAAAACTTATCCTAAACCCATCCTTAACATTGTCTCAAAACCTAAGACTAATCCTACACCTAACATAACCTCATCTCAAAACCTAAACTTAATACTTCTCCTAAGCTTAACCTAAAACCTAATTCCACTCATTTATCCTCATTTAACCAAACAGTTGAATAATTAAAGTAGATTGTCTATAGGGCAGGATCAAATCATTTTAACCTGTTTTCCAATATGTTAAAAATGTGCACTAAAATCTACAAAAAAGTATACATGTATTTTTACTTTGGAAGTTTTGGTAATCTAGGAAATGTTATCTTATGAATGTATACACTGTTAAGCCACGACAATAAAATGCTGAGAGGTGAAGCTTGTACTGCCACTGGCCAATTTAGTAGAACCCCTGACCTTTTCCATGCACTTCTACTCACTGGCCACTATAACACCAACTGTATGTAAATAAATTATACTGGAAGATAATTAATAAAAAAATGAATTAAACTAATAAGGTGATTAACATTGTTACCATATCATTATATCGTTACCATAATGGCCTACAGTAGACACATAAACATCAGAACTGGACCATGGAGCTATAGCAACTGGACCATGGAGGAAGGCAATCTGATGAATCATGTTTTACTTTATATCATTTGGATGGCTGTGTGTGTATGTGTGTGTTGCCTGGGAAAGAGATGGCACCTGGATGCACTGAGGGAAGAAGGCAAGCCGGCGGAGGCAGTGTGATACTCGGGCCATGTTCTGCTTGTGCCCTGAAGTAATGCTAATCGGCTCTTAGCTTCCATTTAATTGCCACAATAGTGTGTGGTGACCAATGGCTGAATGGAGGAAGAAAGCGGCTTGTTTGGAATAATGACCTTGGTTAATGGAGATAGATGGAGGTGAAATGCTATCGCTAATAATATACACAGCGTCCAGCTTGAAGGCCACTCAGGAGAGGTGTTATCTATTGATTCTGTCTGCCAGTGCTGGAGTGAAAAAAGGGCAACAACTTTATTTCTGAGGTGCCAAGACAAACGCAGGCCAGGCAGAGTAATTACAATGAACAAAGCCTTGTCAAAAAGCTCACTCTTAAGAGCAGGTGGGCTGATAATGACTGCGCTTGTTTGAACTGAATGAACATTCAGTTCTCTCTCTCTCTCTCTCTCTCTCTCTCTCTCTCTCTCTCTCTCTCTCTCTCTCTCTCTCTCTCTCTCTCTCTCTCTCGCTCTCTCTCTCCCTTTTAGCACATCATACCGCTCTGCTGGAGAACACAAACAAAGAGATTCTCAACCTCGCTGGAGAGCTTACACTTCTCTGGCTCAATCAGCCCTGTAAGTGCTAGAAGCCCACTTTTAACACCCTCCCCCACTCCCACACCTTATTAGGATGTTTCAAAAATACCCCTGCCCCTTCCTTTCCTACAAACACACGCACACACATACACATACACTGAATGAGTTATTCATGTTTCGCCCACTGTGCTCTTTCGTAACTACTGTTGCAAAACAGTAACAAATCTCATGCAGCCTAATGAGAAGCTGCAGCCATGTTGAGTTTCAAGTTTAAAAAGCTACTCTTTCACAGCTGCACTGTGTCATCTCTGCTGTTCAGAATGAATCAGGCTGGAAAGAGCAATTTGCCACCATACTTAACTCAGTTCCACACTCTACAAAATCTGGATAGGTCAGATATGGCTTCAAATCGGATTCAAATCTAGCTTAAAACTAACACAGGCCATGTTATCACATCAGCCTAAAATAAATAGAAATGGCACTTTTCCACTGACACAAGGAACTGTGTTGTACTAGGAACAAATGTTTTTCCACTACAAATAAAATGACCCATACCTGAGCTGTACCCGAGCTGCTCGACGGCAGGGCTGAAAGTGGGCCGCACTCAAGCTGGCTACATCACAGACTTTTTTAACTGTCCTTGCAAAAACAACAACAATGGAGATACAAACTAATAACAAACTAAAAAATTTTCCCCTGGTTCGACTCCATGGACCGTCCATAAACTGTGGGGAGAGAACTGCACTGCTGACGTATCAGAAACTGTTCCTGGGCTGAGATACACTGGATAATCTGTACAATTGCAGTGCTGTTTAGGTACAGCACCGTTCCTGTATGCCTATTTCCCTGTATGCCTATTAACATTTCTTATTTTTTGGTTTGTCCTCTTTTGTTTTAATGACAACAGGCCTTTGATCTGCCCTGGATGACACAAGGTCATGAAAAAGCCTCTGATGAGTGGAAGCCACCCGAGGGTTATCTAAAAGGATATGACATTTTTTTAAACTTTTCATACAAAGACTTTAACATTTGTCAGGGTCTCGGATGTGCTTACATTTTAAGATGACTATTATTTATTAGACACGCCAACCTTGAGGGCTCTCTTGTAACACGACCATGTGCAGCTTTCAGTCTACTACAATAACTTCTCATCAGTTTCAAATCATAATAATATATTTCCTGTTAACAAATGTAAATTAGATAATGTTGAAGCTGCACTCTCACTTTTTGCCAAAGCTCCTGGGAAGGTTTTTTTTTGTACTAAAATAGTCGTAATGTTTCACACTCTTCTGAGGAGCAAGAGGTCGAGGTTGAGATGTTTGTTGAAATGTTATGTGCTGCGTGGGGAAAAGGTCATCTCTTCATCTCTTATAGAAACCTTATTGTTGTGCCGATCAGGCAAGGGGTGCAGTAGCGTGTGTGTGTGTCCATCTTTCATACATCTGTCGTAATTCATAAAACTAGCCTGCCCCAAAGGTCACTATTGTAATAACAGTCTTCAAATTCAATTTTTCTGCAACATAAAGTCTGGGTCAGTTTTTGTATGTGAAATTAACAGCATTAACAGAATTAGCAGCAAGAACACAAATGACCTATCATTGCTTTTTCTAAAAATGTTAGTTTCAGCTCTGAACAGCAGGTTCTAGGGGAGTAGCGACGCTCTGCATTATATGGCAAAAATGAAGGAATAAAGCTAATCATCTCTGAGTTATCCCCTAAATATTTTCAGAATGATAACTTAACAAGAACAGACAAAAACCCTTTTTACTGTGTTATCCTCCAAATATTTGAAGAATGGTAACTTTACAAGAAAATACAAAAATCCTTTTTACTTCTAATGTAAATGTAAATGTAATATAATGTTAATTTCTATAGATTAAGTAGACTAAGTACGAAAGCTGCACAACTTAAAGGGCAGCCGTTGTGTTCAAATGAATGCCCACGAGAAAGATTAATGAATGATTTTAATAAATCAACAATATTATTCTGTTTCAATTATTATAAGGCTATTAAAACTTATTTTAAATAAAAATTACACTTTATTAACATAGTTTGTGGTTTTGAGAACATTGGAAATTCAGTATGATAGAATTTGTTTTTCAAAACACCTCAATTTCAAATGATACTGTAGGTATGGTCACACACAGGTATGGGCACATTTTTCTTTTTCAGTTAATCATGATGGGCTGAGACAGTTTGCAGGCTTCAGCTTAAAAGTTACTAGGAAGTACACATACTTTATTACTGTACATTTTTCAATTATGTTACTTTATTAAGGTTTTTCCATTTTCTGGCTCTTTTCCTGTCTCTTTCACAGTGAAATATCTTAATTTGAGTCCACTATTTTAAAAGAAAATCTTAGTTTTTTATAACATATAAAAACGAGATGCATAAATCAAACTAGGCCCTTTCCTAAAAACTGAACATCTAAGCAGTTTAATAACTGTAACAAGGAATTTGAATGTTTTTGTTAGTAATATTATTTTTTTAAAGTCCAGTTTTGGTGTACACCACTGCTAACAAGTTAACGAGTTCCTTAGTTTCATTATCTTTAACTGCCCTGTATCTACACTCATTGTCCTTTTTATCAGCTCCACTGACCTTGTAAGTGCACTTTATAGTTTACAATTGCCGATTGTAGTCCATTTGTTTCTCTGCATCATTCGATAGCCCCCTTTTACCCCCACATGACCACCAATGAGCAGGTATTATTGAGTAGCAGTGGATCATTTTTAGTAGAAGTGTCTCTGGCATGCAAGTGACATGTTTGTGTGTGTGTGTGTGTGTGTGTGTGTGTGTGTGCACAAAATGCATCACGCACAGCAATGCTGCTGGAGTTTTTAAATACTGTGTCCACTCTATAAGTCATGTCTAACCCACTGGTCCAGCTTGAAGATGGATGACAATTCATGTGATGCACTTTGCTCTAGTCCTTTATTGGGAATCAATTTGTAAACACAAGAAGCTATAGGCCTTTTGAAAAACATACTATGACATGCATCCTCTTTCCAAACAATACACCCTTTTTACTTCTGGTCTTCACATCTGTGGTATCTGGTTAGATCCTGTTTTTACTGAGTCGTCATTACATTTGAATTAATTGCATACATACACTATATGGACAAAAGTATTGGGATGCCTGACCATTCCAGCAACAGGGACAACAAGATTTTGGAGTTTCTGTGGGAATTTGTGCCCAATCATTCTGTAGAGCATTTATGACGTCAGGCACAATCTCCATTCCAGTTAATTTGAAGTACAGGGCCTAGCCCAAACCCTGAAAAACAGGTATGTCCCATTACTTTTGTCCACATAATGTACTACCCTTTATTTTCAGTGCTCGTTTAATGCACAAATACCCTCTTCAGTTTTTCCAAGTTTTATTCCAAGACGGTCTACTCAGCAGGATGCCGATGTTAGCTTGACTCAGAGATGAATGATGGCTCTTTTCAAGCCTTTTTCAAACTGCATTGGTGCAGCTTTACTGCTAGATAATAATCATGAACTCACAGTTGACAGCTCCTCCGAGCACTGCATATAAAACAAGAGCCATGATCAATCCATACCTGTAAACCTAATCCTAACTGACACCCAGAGAGGAAAAACTTTGCTTCCCCACCTTTTCTCTTTTTCTCATTTAAGTAGTCCCCCTTTTTTTTATCTAATTTCTTTTATTGTGAAGTAGCTATGGCAGTTTTTGTATTCGTAGCATAAAGGTCATTTAACTCAGTAAATATGTTGTGAAATATGTTTGTCCTGGTTCTTGTGAGAGTATGCACCTTATTAATCATGTTCATGTCTAGTCACTGCTCTGGTGTTACAGAATAATGTGAGAATTATATTCTTATATAAAAAATGTGTGCAGCATGATGGCATATTGGTTAGTGTGTCACCTCACAGCTAGTTCAGTTCCCACTTGGGAAGGCCAGGGTCCTTTCTGTGTGGTGTTTGTATGTTCTCCCCATGTCTGTGTGATGGACTGGAAATTGGTCATGTGAGTGCTGGGATAGGCATGCATTAGGGATTCTGGTTAGGATAAGTGATGATGGATGGTGATGGATATTCATTTTGGTACAATTTGAGGAAATACTCAAGTTTCAGGACAGTGGGAGAACCAGATGAGAGTTCTAACTGCTAAATCTTATAAGCAGAAAGTAGTGCAATAAGATGTAAGCTTAATCAGAAGAGCAAGTGTGATTTAGGATAGATAGTGCATCGGGAGAAGAGGTGCTCTCTGAATAGATGAGTCTTCAGGAGGTTCTTGATGATAGAGAGGGATTCTGATGCTCTGGTTGCCTTTGGCAGCTCATTCCACTAGCAGGGAATCAGAATGAGACCAGTCTGGACTGGGTTTACCTTGTGTGTAGGGATGGCAGAGCCAGAAAGTGAGTAGGAACATAAACCTGAATGATTAAGGAAGCTGTGTGCAGACCCAGATGTCACTCTGTAGGCAAGAGCTAGTGACTTGAATTTAGGGACAGCCATGGGTAGTCAATGTAGATCAATTAGCAGTGGAGTGACATGCGACCTTTTGGGTTGGGTGAAGACCAGCCGAGCTGCTGCGTTCTGAATCAGTTGTGAGGGTCTTATCGTACTCGCTGGAAGACCCACTAGGAGGGCACTGAGATAAACAAGACTGGTACCAGGATTAGGGTGGCATACTGAATCAGGTATGGCCTGATTTCTCTGTATAAGGCAAAGCGACATGGCCTACAGACAGATGCAATTTAGTCAGATTTGTCAAAATTAATTTGACAAGACTAGAGAACATGGAACAAGTCAGTCTGAAATGAGTATAGACCATGTTTATACTATTGTTAATGTGTGACCTAGTATTTACTTAAGTAATTTAAATGACCGCTTACAGTCACGCATGAACACACCACAGCACACAGTGAACAACGTGACATTCTTTCTCTGTATTTAACCCATTCACCAAGTGAAGCAGTGGGCAGTGTGTGGGGACAATACCTTGTTCAAGGGTACCTCAGTGCCACTGGCAGTCCTGGGATTCAAAGCCACAACCTTCTGATAACAGGGGCAACTCCATTACCACCAGACCACCAGCTGCTAGGCCCAAGACAGCTCACACTGTTGGATGAACCCCATTCTTCTGATACAGACTCCAGTGTTTTAACGTTGCTCCACTGTAGATTTCCTTAGATAAGGATATGTACACTTGACTATAGCAGCATGGCACAAGAACGAACAGCGGTTTAATCCGGATGTGCTTTTGCTGGCTGAATATGTCAGCTGGTTCTGCTTCGAAAAGATACCATGGAATTCATGCACATTTGTGTAGGTGTTTTTATTTCACTGCTTTACCTTATTCTAAGGTCAGAGTGGCAACTGGGGCAACAAGGCTTTCTTGCTCGGCTTAGTGAGACTTTTCTCTGGCTTTTTCAATCTTCACTTTGTTTTTGTTTTTTTTTTGTTTTTTTTTCAAAAATAGCACTTTCTCAGCGAAAGCAAATTCAGCCTCATGCGGCATAAGCTTGTGCTGGTTTAAAAGAAATACATTTCACTTTAGTCATACCAAAACATCCACCCGCGCACACTCATATAAACTTTTCATACTTAGCAGTGATGTCAGTACAGCACGCTGAACACATTCATCATCAGTTAATTCATAACAGGCTCTAACCAATGAACAACTACAGGGGGCCCATTTATCACTATGCAGATCAATTTTCACGATTCTTTCTTTGCTTCTCACACACACACACACACACACACACAGATGTATGAGAGAGTACAATAATGAAAGAAGAGCGTGAGATAGAAGCTCTACAATATCTCATAGATTTCCTGGGAACAACCCTTTAGTCCATGACACTGGCTAAATAATAATGAGCCTGTATTTATAAACCCAAAGTTTACGACTGAACAATGAATGAAATTCCATCTGCGAAGCAAGAAGTGTAATTGTTTATTATTTTTAACCTTTTATTTGGCCTCTGTTTACCCAGACATATGGAAAATTTGAATTCATTAGTTTGATTTTTTACACAGAGAGAGAAAGAGAGAGAGTGAGAGAATGAGAAAGAGAGATGGATACAGAGAGAGGAAAAAAACTCTAACAGATGCCTCACCAGCAAAACAAAAGAATAGCAGATGAAAATGGAAACATTTGTCAAAATGTGCACTTGTAGCTTTTTGTGGGGACCAAAAGCCCCCAAATGCCATGAACATTCACACTGAGGGGATAATCAGTTTTGTTTTCATACCCTATTTTATACTATTTATTAGACCTTCATTAGCCTTTCATGGCAACTCACCTTTATGCCATTTCTAAAGGCTTACTCCAACATGTAACTTCCATTAAAGTTACATTAAAATGGACAAAAACAGCCTTTATGACATTTAATTTTTTATGTTGGTGTATGTCTTTTGGTGAAGTGCTACCCTTTATATATTTATTTTTACTCATTTCCACTTTTTTCTGAAGACATCGAAACTATGAAATAACCAAGTCAAATTAGTCCAAAATGAAATACCAGCCTTAAAACAAACAGGACTATTTAAATCCAAAATACCTTAACCACATTTTCTCTTATTGGAAAATTCTGCTTTTAACATTTAACCTATAGGCAAACATGATTAGTTGTGGTTTCATAACTGTGGTTCATTATTCTCCAAATATTAAAACAATCCAAAAAAGATGTACATATACAGTGACCTAAAACAGAGAGAGAGAGAGAGAGAGAGAGAGAGAGAGAGAGAGAGAGAATGAAAAAGAGAGACAGAGAGAGACATAGAAAGATACAGAGAGAGGAAAAAAACCCTCACAGGTGCTTCACCAGCAAAACAAAAGAATAGCAGATGAAAATGGAAACCTTTGTTAAAATGTGTGCTTGCAGCTTTTTGTGGGGACCAAAAGCCCCCAAATGCCACGAACATTCACACTGAGGGTATAATCAGTTTAATGCTCTTTTAAAATAATTTGATTGCTTTCTTTCTTTTGTCGTTAGTGGTTTTGAAATGTGCATATAATTCCTAACTAGCTTGAGTGCCTGAGCTCGAAAAGAGATGTTTTTTTGGTCAAACATTTTGTATGTACAATCAAACAAACATATTAAAGTTTTTGATAGAAAATCTCCAGCTGTTGTGGTGCTAAAAGGTCACAATGTGGGGAAAGCTACCTATAGACAAACATACAGAGGAAATATAGTTGGAAAGATCAGGAACATTAGGGGTGAGGAGGAAACTCAATACATTTTTGTCCAAACTATCGCTTTAATTTTAGGATGACAATTCCTGAGACCTGAGACATATGGTTAAGGGGTAAGGGAGTGTGAATATTCCAGAAAATACAGGAATACTCATTTGAGTGTGTGTACATTCGGAAAGAGGCACTTGAATACCCTGTGCTATGTAACATACTGAAATGGAGGGCAAACAAAAGAAGCTGGCCTTGGTCCGCTTCCCTCGGCGTGGTGAAATTGGACGTGTGGGCGATTTGGAGCAGAAGTTAGTCAGTGCCTTAAAGAACTCTTGAGAAACCCACAGACAAGAGCAGCAATCACTGGGAGCCTGGACAGTTTACTGAAGCCTCTAAACCAATACAGCAATATGGGTGAGAGAAAATAAAGAGAGACAGGCAGGGAGGGAAATAAAGAGAGAACTAGGACAACAAAATGCCACAGAAGCCCCAAGGCAAGGGCTGGCCACGTGCAGTCTGGGTAATTTCTGTGGCCAAGCGTCAGTTTGAGGAAAAGCTTGGATAGCCTTTCCATAGATAGCAGGGGAATCGAGCTTGTTACGGTGTGTGTGTGTGTGTGTGTGTGTGTGTGTGTGTGTGTGTGTGTATGTGTGAGTGTGTGTGTGTGTGTGTGACATTTATAATTTTTTACATAGGGTGTATATACCATGTAGCCTTAGGAAGGCTGTCTTTTGGTGAAGTAGTGTAAATTGACCATTCTGTCATACATGAACACACCACAGTACACAGCGTGAACAGCACGAAATTCTACTTTGCATTTAACCCATTCACCAAGTGAAGCAGCGAGCAGCCAGGAACACAGCGCCTGGGGAGCAGAGTGTGGGGATGGTATCTTACTCAAGGGTACCTCAGAGGTACCTTGGGATTTGAATCCATGACTTTCTGATCGCAGGGGCAACTCCCTAACCACTAGGCTACCAGGTGCCCCATAAGTGGTACCATTTATTTTTTTATTTTTTTATTAATTTCCACTTTTATGCATAATTTTGAAGACATCAAACTATGAAATAACCTAGTCAAATAAGTTAAAAATGAAGTACCAGCCTTATAACAAACAGGACTATTTACGTAAGTCCAAAATACCTTAACTGCATGTACCTACAATGGGACATTCTGCTTTTAACTTTTCACCTATAGGCAAACATGAATAGTTATGATGTCATAACTATGGTTCATTATTCTCCAAACATTGCAAGTGGTTTCGAAACGTGTACACATGACCTAAAAACAAATATACATGACTCTGAAACAAATCAATATTACCCTCAGTTTATTTCTTTTTAAGTTGCCTCCCATTACCTTTCTGTAGCTATGTCCAATCTTAGCATTGTCTCAAATAGATCCATCAGGAGCCACCTGGGATGCCAAAATGTTGACAGGTAAAGTAATTATATATATTTTTGAAACTGTTTCCATTTTGTGATTTGGACATCTTCATTAAAATTATGTTTAATAAAGAAGTTCATAATTTTTTAAATGTATGCTGAACCGTGTATTGTTCTTACATTATAAGTTCTATTCAGCTCCGATCGGAATCACGGGCCCAAGTTCATTTAACATCCTTTGCATTTTCATAGCTCAAGCATATTTAACCTTAACGGGATAGAAATCCTGTGACTCAAACACATTTAACCCCATTTGGCATCTGGTGGTTCAGACACATTTAACCTCTGCTGCAAACACATTTAACTTCAGTCAAATCCTGTGGCGGAAACATATCCAAATACAGTGGATTGAGAGCAATTAATCTCGATCCGAATCCCGTGACTGGAGCAGTTTGTCGGAATACTGTAGCTCAAACATGCTTCACCTACACTTGGGATCTACAATTAGTGCACTCAGTGAGCCAAAAAAGCTGATTTTTTTTATTATATCACTAACACACAAATAATTATGCCATTCAGGTTCGCCACAAATTATGTCTTTACCAGGTGCAAACACTACTCACAGTACACACTGTTCCAGGCTTCACTGTTCATTCAAACTTGGGTCTCTATGACACATGCTGGTCATTTCTCTGGCAGATGTTGTTCTGCAGTTTAGTATATTGCATTATTTTCACAGATGGAACTTTATTAAAGTGGGATAACTGTTGTTCTCTCAGCTAAATTTAGTTATGTGAGACATGACTCCTTTTGCTGTGATAAAAGGAAGCTTTAATTTTTTTATATGAAAACTTTATAGCCGTTTAAGAGACTGAGGTTTCATGTTTTATTTTTAGTAGCAATTAAAGCGAAAGTCTGGCCCAATTTAAACAGTCTTTCCCTTACACCAAAACAGTCCAGACTCAGCAGAGTTGATGTTTGGGATCCAACTGACATATATAGACAGAATACAGGTTTCAGCATGTGATAGTCTTGCTTTTAGTAGGGCAAAGTAATTATAGATTGCTTGGCATAATTTCAAACGTGTTTAAAATTATAGATAGTTCAATTCTTAGTTCAGGTGCAAACCCAAAAAGGTCAACCACAGAAACCAAACGTGTCTTGGCTGATTGACTCCATTTTTAAAGTGTTGCCTTAAGTAAGTTAAGAGCCAGTGATCAAATGTAGCAAGTGATGCATCAACAACAGACTCTTTCAAACAATGAAGACATTATAAGACCTCACTTACAATATGCCTTTAGTGTTCTTATTCTAGAAACCATTCTTGAGTGAAGCATTTGGCTTTTATTATTGTGCAAACAGCAGGGGTATTAAGGCATTATGGTTGTGTTTCATCTTGGTAGATGGAGCTTATCAAGCATTTAGAGGACTGGCTTTGTAGAATCATGTTAAAAACACTTTGAAGGCCAGTGGTTGCAAGAAGATGATGTACTCTGATCAGCCACAACATTAAAACCACAGACTGGTGAAGTGAAAATTTAGATTATGTCATTACAGTGACACCTGCAAAGAGGTGAACAGTCAGTTCATGAAGCAGATGTCTTGGAAGCAGGAAAAATAAACAAGTGCAAGGATCTTAGTGGCTTTGACAAGGGTCATGATGGCTAGATGACTGGGTCAGAGCATCTCCGAAATGGCAGGTCTTGTAGAATGTTTCTGTTATGCTGTGGTCACTACCTACCAAATGTGATCCAAGTCATTACCACCAGTGACAGAATCACGGGCGCTCAAGGCTCATTGATGTGCATGGGGATCAAAGGTTAGCACATCTGGTGCGATACCACAGAAGACCTGCTGTTGCATAAACTGCTGAAAAAGTCCTAACTTTATTAGAAAGGTGTCAGAACACACAATGTATTACAGCTTACAATGTATGGGACTTCGTAGCTGCAGACTGGTCAGTGTCCATGCTGAAGAAGGTGTAGGCCTCTTCTCACAACTTAAAGGACCTAAAAGGTTTGTTCCAGATACCAAAGCACACCTTCTAAAGTCTTATGGAGTCCATGCCTTGTCAAGTCTGATTTGGCAGCATGAGCGAGATCTACAAAATATTTGGCAGGTGGTATGTATGTATAACTGCTCACAATAATTTCAATTTCATTTCATTACTGAAATTAATTTATGTCTCAATAAATGGTTAAATAAATCTGGTCCAAATGATAACACTTATATTAATACAGTTTCAGGGTACAGTCATTATTGCTGTGGTGATCTCTCCAACTTTACTGCTTTGGTGATTTTCAGTAACTTTATTTAGTAAACACAGTTGTGGCATTTTCCTTGTGGTTATATCTTTAGGTCGGATTGACTCCATGCTGTCATGACTGCAGGGGTTTCTTTTTTGTTTTGTATTCATTTGTGTTTTGTTTATGTACTCTTAAATGTACAAATAAGCCGCTTAGCCCTAGGAGAACAGCATTGGATGTGTCTCCAAAATGAACCTTAACAGGAGAAGGAAAAAAAATCATCATTGTAAGTTAATTTAACATGATGTTTTTCTAAGTCATTATGACTTAATGCTATATACAGCTGTTGTTTTTAAATAAAAATAGGTTTTACTCCGACAATATACAGTAAAGTTAATGTTTTCCATCAGTCTGGATACACTGGCTCTCTAACTATGTATATACACTCACCACACCAATTTTGATTTACTTTAATTATAACAAGTTTTACTAAGATTTTACAACTGACAAAAAATCACAAATTTCTCCTTTAATTCATTCTCATCTTCTTTTTACATGATCTTTTTTTTTACGTGAAAGATCAAGGACGTCTAAAACATTGTGAACGTCACCGAACACCTCTGGTTCTGGCTGGACCTTTAATGCAGGATAAAGAGCACTGAGTAGGAGTTTCTACAAAAGTCTGCGATGAGTCATACGACTTGCCGAGGTGTGTATATATGTGTGTGTTTGTCTGTATGAGTGCGTAGGTCTGAACCAGACGCGTTGAATAACCAAGCGTCTGGTTGCTGTTATTGCAGTGGTGTTTGAGGTGCATCACTCGCAGGGCTCTAGGAGGCCTTAGCTTATTCCCGATATGCAACATATTCGTGCGCCGGACTCCAAAAGTGTCTGAATGTTGGTGCCATGTTTGAAAATAGATTAGGAAACCAAGTATCAAACCAAGAGGCATTTATTTTAACCAGACATCCCCAATGGTCTCATTCTTGCACTTCATGTTCCAATCAATGAACACAAGACCACTGGAAAAAATAAAGTCTAAGACTTTGATGTTTCCACCTATATGCTTTAAAGGATCCTTAATGCAGTATCCTTCATAGGATCCTCTGGATGCAATTTTTCTCCAGGATTTCTCCATCAGGTTGATGTGCTAACAAGATTTTTGTCTGGAATAAATAGGATTTTGGTACACATTTTATCCAGTATACTTATTGGAAAAACATTTTCCCATGTGTAGATGGTGAAGAGCATCCAAATACATTTGGGGTGCTTTGCATTAGGGATTCATATTCCATAACTTCCTGTTCATGGTGCCATGAGGGGTTCTTGGCAGTGATGATGATTAAGAATCATTTTTAGTTCCTTAAAGAAGCTTTCAGTGAAGTGGTGTCTATCAGTATAATATGTGTGCAAAACTTTGATCCCTTGTTCTAAGTGAATATATATACACTACCAGTCAAAAGTTTTAGAACACCCCAGTTTTTATGGGGTTTTTTTTGCATTGAAATTCAAGTGGTTCAATGTCTCATTGTTCATTCTGCAGAAAGTTCTTCCCGACTATGTTGCAGAAGTTCCCATAAGTGTGCAGCACTTATAGGTTGCTTTGCTTTCACTCTTCTGTCCAGTTCATCCTAAAGCACCTAGATGGGGTTTAACCTCTCGCAGTTCAGAACTATATTTACAAGGTAAATATCAATAAAGTCAAATGTATACAACATATGAGAGCAAGAACAGAAACGTGGCTCATTGTAGTCATTAGCGAGGCTATAGGTGATAAGTTTCCAGTGTATAACCTGTGTGATGTTTTTCTTATGTGCCAGAATGACTAAATTTGTCTTCCTTGAATACTCAGTCATTTGTGGATTTTGTCTTAGAACTGAACTAATAATTGTCAGTAGAAACCTCCACAAATTTGCGGCAACCACAAATATCCTCCGCATTTTTTTTTCATGGCAATATATATTTTTTCCAACATTTAGTGCTAAATTATTAAGAAAAATATAATTTACTATTTTTGTAATAATTATTAATGTAAAATGAGCTAAATGTATATATAAAATACAGTATAACTTTTTTATTATTGTAAATTAAATTACATCTTTAAATTAAATTACAAATGTATTTACCCTGCTTATCCTAAAGAAAATGTGCTTGCATGAATTGCAGTACAGTCTATACAGGGGTAACATTGTTATTTTACACTCTAGCCCTGCAGGAGACAGCAGTTCAGTGTATAATGTACAGTATGTATACGGGTTTACTTTTACAGTGAAAATGAAATTAAAGTGTTTTGGGAGCATATTTCAGAGCATATTTAGGTTTAAAAATAGGAATTTTATTACTGCATCACAAATTCGCATTTTTTCACATCACAAATTTGCTGTTTTTGCTTTTTAGTAAGCCACCTATGCATAGCTTTTGGTGTTACCAACCAGAAAATAGAAGAATGGAATTTATGCGCTGTTTTAATTAAAGAATGGGGACAACATGTTCAAAATGCGCTGCAAAATGTGTGGCGAAGTGAACTGTGCAAACATCACGGTGCCTGTCTATTGGAGGAGGCCCTAACAGATAGAGTTTTCATTGGACAGACAGAGCATTTCGCAGGGTGGGCACGGCTTTTCTCTGGGAGGGGGCAGTGCCCACCCCAGCCCCTTTGTGGTCACGTCTCCAGTGTGTGTGTGTGTGTGTGTGTGTGTGTGTGTGTGTGTGTGTTGGGGCAGGTTTTAGTAGCTTGTGGATTCTGGTTTTAGCAGCTTATGACATTCAGTGTGCAAGCAGTAAACAGGGGATTAGAAAACACCTTGGTGTGTTTGCGTGTGTTTTGGTGTGTTTTATTGTGGCGAGGCCAGTGAGGTGCTGGAAACTCAATAGAGCCTCTATGGTCTGAGTCATCACTTCTGTAACAAGGGGAAAAACAGTTAAGAGCTGTTTTCTAACAGCTTTACGTAATCCATGCGGCTGCTGAGAACTTCTCATCTGCACTATGACTGCTTTCATTGAGTGCGTGGATAACGAGGGTGCGAATCGTTAAAGCTGCAATAGGAAAAACATCAACCGTGCTGAGGGTCCTGACCCCCTTCATATTGATCACCTGTTTTGTAATTCAAATCAAATGTGGATGGAAAGGTTCTTTTCATCAGCTTTTACAGTTACAGACGATCATTTTTATAATTTCAATTATAAAAGCGGTCAATAAAGAATGAGCTCATTATTTGGTAAAAATAAAATTCCATGGCTATTTTATCCAAACATTTTCAAAATGTTGATGTTACCTGTATTCCATTGTTACATTCCACCGTAACAAAATAATCCTTAACTGTCCAGTTGTCCTAATCCTAAATTCTATCATACGTGAAGACAACATGTGCACAGCACAAAATTCTTCCTCTGCATTTAACCCATTCTCCAAGTGAAGCAGCAGGCAGCCAGGAACACAGTGCCCAGGGAGCCATGTATAGGGATGGTACCTTGCTCAGGGTACCTCAGAGGTGCTTAGCAGTCTTGGGAACCGAACTCAGGCCTTCCTGATCGGAGGGCGTAGGCCGTAACCACTAGGCTATCACCCTGCATTTTTAAAAGTGTAGCTCAACTGCTTAAAAGTTTGACTGACTGCTTCCTGCCCATTCTGGATGTCCTTGGCTTTTAATGGCAGCAATGTAAAAATGTTCTACGTCCTTATTTCTCTTTTCCCTTTTTGTAGTTGGTCTACTGTTGGTAACGTCGCTGTTCAACACACCACACTCACAAATAATTGTGTCATTGGGCATGACTCCCAAAACTACATTCAATCATGTGTGATGCACAAAAAATGTAAGTCACTTTGGATAAAACTGTCTGGCAAATAATGTAAAATGTGGAGTCTGCATGTTCTCCTTGTGTCTGCGTGAGTTTCTGTTGGGAACTCTGGTTTCCTCCAACAGTCCAAAGACATGTGCTTCAGGTGGATTTGAGATGCCAAATTACCTGAGAATGTGACTGTGGGTGAGTGTGTCTGTGTGTCTAACTGTATATATCTTACCATGTGAATATCACTGCTTACGTCAATATTACTTACATACTACTGAGTTTTCTTACATGCAATAACACACTCCCAACCACTATTTGTGTTACTAGTAATACACTTAACTGTAGGTTACTTATCTATACTATTCATACCCAGCATTTATGTACAGCATAGTGTACTTTATATTAAGTATCTTCTACAGAGTTTTTATTTAGGATTAATTTAGACTATATTTTCTATTGTTCTTGTGTCACTATTCAGTACTAAGCATGTGTCTGACTATTTTATGTTGTATATTGGTCTTGTCTCAATTTAGTACCAATTAGTTTTCTGACTATTTCTGTTTTATTAGTTTTATTTTTCACATTTATTTGACTTATACTATATATTGTTCTTCTTGTGTCTCTGTGTCTGTGCACTCGTAACATAAGCAGTTTCCTCCGGGATCAATAAAGTTCTCTGATTCTGACCTCTCGAAAGACTCCAGCACCCCTCCCCAAATCCCCCCTACTCCCAATTCCCACAACTCTGGTTAAGATAAGTGGCAATAACCAAAGAGTAAACAAAAATAACTAGATCATAAAAAAAGTTGCCCTAAAATAAGAAATCCAGTTGCTGACATTTAGTTTTTACATCTCCCTTGTAATATCTTTTTTCTTTATTTACATGGGCATTTTCCAATGGAAAATCCATCATAGTGCAAAGTAAATGTTGTAATGAAGGAACAGGAAGGAAGTTAAAAATTTGGTCATAATAAGCAACTAAAATAGGCTAAAGCTGTGATAGACTGTGCAGTTCATGCAATTAGGTGTTAGGGAGTGCTTTGCTGTCTCTACTTACATGGCAATGCAGAGCTCCTGAAGTTTTACCTTTATACACCAACCCACACCAGTCAGATAAATGACATGGGTGGAACCGCTGTATGCAGATATTACGGCCTGAGTGGGGACAGCACTGTGTGTTATGTGGGTATGCTGACAGGACTGTGTGATGCGCGGCCATTTCTTTCTGCATGTTGGTTTTTCTTCTTTATTTCCAGCCACCGATAACATGACTAGAGATCATTTGTAAGGAGTGAGAGAGCGAGAGAGAGAGAGAGAGAGGGAGAGAGGGAGAGGCTTTCCTCTGTTATTAAAGAAGCCTCTGTTGTTTTTAAGTAGAGGCTGTGTCATCTCATCAGTCAGGCACATGCACAAACATGCGTGACCCACAAGAACAAGACACACTCATACATTCACTCGCATGTGCATGACAACAATACCCCGATAACAGACATCATGAGACCTTAGCTGGTTTGACTTGGCTGTTGTGGATTTCAGCTCCTTTATTGAAAAGATTGTATAATCAGGAACTCCTCAATTGTTGTTACCTTTGCCAGCTAATATTTTGGGGATATTTTTCTATAATTGTCTTTATGTTCATCAAAGTTTCTTCTGAAATGTGGATTTGGCTAAAGGTGCAATGAATTAAGGTGCCAAAATTCCTCCTTTAAAGGATACAATGGAAGAACCATATTTCGTTCCCTAGAGAACCTTACCTTGGATGCTCTTTTATCAAATCATTTGTAAGTGAGATGTGAAAGCATGAAGAACCAAGTTGGAAGAATTTAATGAAATCTTTAATGAATTTAAAGAATTTTCCCAGAGTCGTACATCCAAGCCAAGAACCACTGAAAAGTCTGTATTTCTAAGAGTGTTGCTTGCCTGACAGTTTGACTGACTGCCTCATGCCCGTTCTGGATGTCCTTACCTTTTAGTGGCAGCTTTTTTTATTTTCTATGTCCTCTTCCCTTTCTTTTCTTTTCTTTTTTTGTCCTCTTTTCCCTGACACTTCTACAATCGATCATTTTATAATTGAGAATTCCACAATGAAGCGCTAGTTGAAGGCTCTTCTGGGTTCTCTCTCTTTCTCTCTCTCTCTCTCATCAGTGGAAGACTCCTCCATCTCTCTCTCCTGAGATGCTTTAGGGTTATTCTGCAGCTCCATAAATCTTTGGGCCCCACAGGCACGGCAGAGCGGAGCAGTAGATCACCTCTGGGCCTGTCACACCAACGCGGCTTAATGAGGCCATCCCAGCCTGCAGGAGAGAAGAGAGGGCGGCACACAAGGCCTGTTAGTCAGAGAAGTGTCAATCACTCACTCACTCACTCACTCACACACTCACTCACCCACTCACCCACACAGGACAAAGCCATTATCAGCCGAGGTATAGACTGAGTCCTCTAAAGGCAGGATAAGACGAGTAATACCATTCCATTAAATTGAAAATGCATTAGACATACACTGTGGTTTCACTTGTACATGCACCCATTCTCTCTCTCTCTCTCTCTCTCTCTCTCTCTCTCTCTCTCTCTCTCTCTCTTTCACACACTCAAGCATACATTATATATATATATATTGTGTGTATAGTGTGTGAGAGAGACAGAATAGATGCATG
>JBBPCX010035663.1:0-15796 GCA_037974365.1 Hydrocynus forskahlii | reverse complement strand
AAAACAAGGACATATAGAGGACTTCAAACACCAAATCCGCTGAGTCATTTTAATTTAAACACTCTTCTTGTCACTGTGCACTGACAGTGCTGACACCAGGAACCAACGCGTATTAAAGCACAAAATTAAACTTCAGGCAGAATATATACTGACAAAATCAAGCATGTAAGCACTTTTTCTGGAAGGGATAAATGAAGCATTTTCAAAAAATGCTGCCATTTACACCTGTACCCTGTGATAAATGAACATTTTCCTCAAAATGTTTTGCTGTTTGCATGTCCAGTTTTCAGGTGTTTACTGTTAAGTTACATGTAGTAAATGTAGAAATATTCATATTTCAGTTGTATAGATTAGGGGTTAAGTCAGAGCCCCATGCTGGCCTGTCTTCTTTGATTACTTCTTCTAATTAGGGTCAATAATGAACACATAGACCACATTACTGATTGCTGTCATGGTTTATGCAGTCAGCGGCTGACAGCACATGACACTGTGGTACACTGCCTTCCCTGGGTATGCTGGGACTGCAGTTCAAGGCCGTGTCTTGTTAATTTCAGAGGGTGTGCACAACATACATCTTAAGCTAATGCAGTTAATAAGTTAAGCTAACGCATTATTGTGTCACCTGTTAACAAATTTGAGCATAAGAATAGCAAAGGTAGCTGATTCCATTGAAAAACGAGGCTGTTCTGTGTATGTGCTCTCTTGAGAGTGCCGTTTTCTTGCACTGCTGTCTTTCCTGCATCCAGTGATCAAAAGGCCTAACTAATAAACAACTACTGTTTTGCAAGTCTTCTACCTTGCAAAATGTGAACATGCATAAATTGGGTGAGCAAGTCCCTCCGTACTGTATTAATTACTATACATGAAAATAGCACGAGTTGTTATTTTAAATCAACGGTTTCCGGTTTTGGAAGGAGGTGGGCTAGAAGACGTGAAACCAGCCACTGCGTCTTTTCAAACTGCCGCTGAGGCAAAATCACTGAACACGCTTGCAGGAGAACACTAAGCACCACTGCTATTAAATCAGTTATTACATCAGTTAACCGGTGCTTGCGTCATACTAAGGGAGCGGCATCCTTTGCACCCAAGGAGACTGTGCTCTTTTAGACTTCTGGCCGTGGATGGCTTTGGCATCATTCAGGATCAAGCTCCCAATATCCCGATGGTAAAGCCAAAGCAAGGGCAACAGTTGGGAGCTCCCAGACAGTCAGTCGAAAAAGTGTTCATTACATTTTTTTGTTAGAGCCTTCTCTGTAAATTATGCAGTCTGTGTGCAAAGGCCTGAAGTTGCAGCACCCTTTTTGATCCCAGCATGCAAATTGAATGCAATATGAATGAGGAATGTGAGGAAAAAGCAACTGGCTTCTCATTGGTGGCTCTTTACCCCTCTTTCCCTCTCCCTCACACACACACTAAAAGCTAATCTAGGACAGCAGAACGAGTAGCACAGCTTTCCACTTCGTCTATTCCATGCCACTTCCCATCTCCTGGAGGTGGAATGAGAATAAGAAGGTTAAGGGACAAACAAAACAATCCATAGAAGCTTCCAATAACATCTATTTACATTACAACCCCAAGACATTGCAGGAAAAAAAGAAGCATTGATTTCACTGGTCTGTACTGTTACTGGACACAAGAGCAGTGTGAAAAGGAGATGTACTTTGCTTCAATAGGAGATGAAAGAAGCGATAAAACATCCCGTTTCTGTGGCCTTGGGTGGTCTGCCATGTTGCTGTCCTTGTGTCCGTCTGTGTGTCTAATATTGGTTTCTTTATAGAGATGGTTGTTCAGCACTACCCACTCTGTGGCAGGAAATTTTACACATTGCAATTTAGATGTTCGGTTATCCATGGGAGTTAAAGAGTAAGAAAAAAACATGCTGACCATTTTACAGGTTGCATCTAACCAGATTTTTCCCAGTTGTCTCCCCATCATTTTAGTGCCCAGTTCCACCTACTCACTAGCACAGTCACCCACACTCCAAATCACATGCTGCCACCAACACTAGGTCATCTTCAGGTAGATCAACATGCTTGGAGGAGAATACTAACTACCAGTTTTGTTACACTAGCTAACAGAAGCTCATGCTCGCTAGCATGGCGAAAGAAATGATTTTGAAAACTATATAGTTTTTAATAGGCTTTAATATGGAGTCGCAACCACCCCTAATCTAAGTAGGAACATTTTCTTGATGACATCCAGGATCCCGATTATACAAAACCTATGCAAAGTGTAGGTCAGGGTTAATAAAATCACACCTTGATTGATCAAGACGTCTCTAGCATGCACTAGTAAAATGCATCTCTTCAGTAGATCTGGTATACAATGTTTTTTTGTTTTTTTGTATTACCTCTAACTGATGAATGCAGGTCTTTTAGGGAAACTGGGCTTTTAATGTAAAATTAATTTGTTTACAGTTCGCATACAGGGTTTTCTTTCCAATTGGGAGATGGATTGCCTTTCACCTTGAACTAGGTCTGAATGTGATACTCTCTCTCTCTCTCTCTCTCTCTTTCCTGCACCCTTCCCCTGTCACCAGCATCCGGCTCTGTTCCTTCTTTCCTCTTCCTCCCTCCTCCATTTTGGGCAGGATATCTAATTTTCCTCACTTACATAGTTTGTCCTTTATTTTGAAGGGCATAGAGATCTTTGTGAAAATCGCTGGATGAGTTTTCTTTCAGAATTTTTTTTTTCACATGTATAACAGGACCCATCATACTGCCTGTCTGGCATGTGCCGTGTGTCTCTCTCTTTTATTAAAGCTGGTTTCTGCCTGGCAGAGACCAGGTTATTTTTTTTCTCCTTTTCTATTTCTGACAAGTTATTAATAACTTATTTTCTCATCATTTTAAAATCAGGACGTCAAAATATGACAGTATTTATTTGTTATCCTGAAATAATATCTAATTATCTCAATGTATCGTGTCATTATTTTCACACATTAAGTCAAAATGTTGAGAAAGTAAGTAATTAATACTATTCCATTACACTACTGTTCGTATTACACTATTGTAAGTAAATCTGCAGTTTTTATCATTTATTTGTTAATTTAAAAATAAAAGTGAAAAAATAAAACCATGACAATGCTTTCTTGATGAAACAATAAAAAAATTAGATTCCAACAATCCGTTCATTTCCTTGGATTGTGTCTTCACAATCAAATAAACAGAGATTTGTATTTGTTTTAATATATATGCAGATGTATGAATCTCATTGCCATATCTTAAGACAATTTGCCTTTAAAGAATGTCAGTAATCTACTGGCAGAGGTTTATTGTGAAGCTTTTACTTCTCTGTGGACTGGTAGAATCTGGCCTTCACATTATGGAAGTAGCTCTCCATCATTTAAAGGTTCATGACAGCTTTAGAGCTGTATACCCAGATCTAGAGCAGTTTAGGAACCTCTTATTTTTAAGAGAAAGCATCAAATGTGAGCATGAAGGTGTTTTAGAGCCGTCAGGTCCAAACGTGAGGATGAAAAAGAATGACAATGTCAGTGTACTCCATGGAGTATGACAACGCTCATTGCTTATTCCAGTGGTGCCGGAGTGCATACGAGCAGAAAGAGAATTTTTTATCTCTCGTGTCCAGTCTGTCCTTCTTCTCTCAGGTGTGTAGATCCCTACTGATACAGCCAGCTTCACACACACACACACACACACACACACACACACACTTGAGATTGAAACATGTCACCCTTTCTCCCTCTTATCCACTGTCATAGACGTATATGTTTTTTTTCCACTCTTGTCTATGGTGACCTGAGCCCCCTTTCCCCACCACCGCCACCATCTTCTCTCTCTGTCTCTTTGATTTCTTCCCCTTTCATCCCTCGGCTTCACGCTTTGGCTTTCCACTCCATCTAAGGGAAGCATTTGATCTTTGGTGCCGATCTCCGCAGCACGTGACCTTGCCCTGCCTTTGCCATCATCCAGGTGAAGACCCTTTTTCTATTCCATCGCCCTTAAGCCCTGACGAAAAATTAAACCGCCTTTCCTCAGGTGACAGCGCCGGGGAACTTTAATTAGCTGCGATTAAGCTTGGCAACCAATATGGGAAAAAAAGTATGAAGTAGACGCAGTCTGAGCCAGACTCATCTCTCTCTCTCTCTCTCTCTCTTTCGCTCTCTCTCTTTCGCTCTCTCTCTCTCTCTCTCTCTCTCTCTCTCTCTCTCTCTCTCTCTCTCCCACCCTTTGCTCCTTTATGCCTCTGTCCTTATTAATGTGATATCGCAAAACGGTGGACGACTTCATTACAGCGTCATCTCGGAGCAAAATCCCCTCAAAAAATGAAACTGAATCATGCCGAAATGAATGGAATGAGAGCAAAATCTCACTGCCTCTTGACAGTTGCCTGTATTGTAAATGTAAGAAAAATGGAGTGAAATTGCCTTACTTGCACAGTAGCACTGTCACGACACTGGATTTTGCAATTTGGACTGATCATGAGTGACTGCTGCAAATGTGATCATCCAATGTTCGCATGAACCTGAGTATGAATACGTTATGAATTCCATACGTTATGAAGTGAGCCCGGGTTGTACCCTTCAATTCAGCTTGTGCATTCTTGTTAGACTCCTGGCCCTTGAGGGATAATGGAGCTTTTGACCTCGCTGTTGCTTTTGTTAGTTTGCTGCTTGTTGATTTATCCACAGATCTCCTATGAGCCACTGTGTAGTCTGCCAAACTGTGCTGAATTCTGACTTCACTGCCAATGGCGTGTATAGTGTACGCAGGTATACTATGTGGACAAAAGTATTGGGACAACTGACCGTTACACCAACAGGGACTTAAATGATATTGCATTCAGATACATCAACTTTAGTATGGAGTTGGTCCCCTTTTGCATAACAGCTTCCACTCTTCTTGGAATTCTTTCCACAAGATTTTGGAGTTTTTGTTGGAAGTTGTGTCTATTCATTCTGTAGAGCAATTATGAGTTCAGGTTCTGATGTTGTCTGAGAAGCCCTGGTTCATAATCTCCGTTCCAGTTCATCCCAAAGGTGTTAGATGGGGTTGAGGTCAGGGCTCTGTGTGGGCCAGTCAAGTTCTTCCACACTGAACTCATCCAGCCATTTCTTTATTGAGCTTGCTTTGTGCACTGGGACACAGTCATGCTGTCGACAGAGTTGGAAGCATGGTGTTGTCCAGAATGTCTTGGTATGCTGAGGCATTAAGATTGCCCTTCACTGGAAGTAAGGGGCCTAGCCCAAACCCTGGAAAACAGGTGTGTCTCAATACTTTTGTCCACATGGTGTATGTGAAGGCTACAGATTATGTTTGCAGTTTATGTTGTTTCTGTTTACAAATACCCTCAGCATTAACGCTGATGAAATTATACTTCTGACTCAAATAATGCTGTGATAAATTCACAGCATTGCAGTTGCTGAAAACAATGTTGGTTTAATCAAGGTGGACATTTAAAAGGTGAAAAAGTGGCAACAAGAGGACTGCAGCCTCAGAGCCAAAGCAACAGTGAGCCAACAGCAGAGCTTCAGCCTGCAGTACTACAGGTCTGTAGCATCAAACTAGGAAAATCCGCTAAAGATAATAATTAAGTAGTAATTTAATGAATCTGTAGAAGAAATGCTCTCACTGTGGTCTTTGTTCGACTGATATCTGTCAATACAATTAGTGGCATTGTCAGGATCTTAAAACATTCGAGGCAACAGTTTTGATTTGTTACTGGGGGGCTGTTTGGTGTTTCGATCTGTTGACAGGGGATAGAGTAGGAGTTTCAATTTGTTAACTGCAGAGGGGATATTGATTTGGCAAGAAGTTTTGATTTGTCGAAGGAGGGGGGGGGGGATTGCACTGTTGCTCTCACCACACTTGTGAGTCGCCACATCTCCATGTTTTTGTTATTTTTCAGATCTGAGGCTACTCATAAAACATTCATTACATTACCTTCATTTGACAGATGCTTTTATCCAAGGCATCTAACAATATGAGGACACATTCAAGTGTGAGGACAGTGTGAGAACCAGAGGAGAGTTCTAAATGCTAAATCTTATGTAAGAATAGCGCAAGAAGAGGATTAGGAGAGGAGATGCTCTTTGAACATTCAGGGCAGCAAACCCTTAACCACCTCTGGCTACGATCATGCTAATTTCTGCTTGTTCCCCTAGGAACTATTATGTTAACACCAAGCCAGAGGTGGTCAACATTTCACAGCCACTCTAGCCTATGTGTGACAATTACAATAACATTTACGGCATATAGCAGACACTTTTATCCAAAGCGACTTCCATTCCCTAACTACAGGGGGCAGTCTCTCTGGAGCAACTTAGGGTTAAGGGTCTTGCTCAGGAACCCAGTGGTGGCCTGCAGAAGGTAGGATTTGAACCCATGACCTCTTGGTCCAGAGGCAAGTATCCTACCCACAAGGCCGCCACCCCACCACCCTACCACAATTAGCACTGAAAAGGATGCAAAAAGCATATCTTACATGGACGAAAAAAGATGGTGCGGTATTGTTTCAATTTTTCTGAATTCTGTGATAAATTCTACGTTTTGACAACTTTACTGAACAGACGTCTGTCTAGACAAACCTCCAGCTTCACCTCATTTTAGTCTGACTTGTATTCAGCCGACACAGCAAGCCTACCGTTATCTGTAATAATACGAAATGTGACTCACTCAGGCTCCGTGCCACCAAGTGAATTAGCATAGCCTAACACCAATCAAGTCTTAAATTAGTAGTGCTTAAGGGCACAAAGTCAGTTAGTGGTTTTAACGTGCCTTTTTTTGCCTTCAATTCAAAGCAAACACACAGACTGCAAGGGAACGCTCAAAGAGAGGCTTCAAAGCACATCTCAAACCGTTTCAGTCAGGAGCCTGTCTCCTGGTGCCTGAACTCCAAAAGCAACAACAGCGGGAAAGATGTTTACTGTCACACAAGCCCTCTTAACCGTACGTCCATGCTCCATCACCTTAAACCCACTCTTTCTAGCATTTAGCTGAACACAAAAACACATACAGGACTGTTTTCCTGTGGAGTCTGTAACTTCTTTTAGCCACATTCCATACAACAATAAGAAAGAATGAAGAAGCAGCAAATTTGTGGTGACGCACCAAAGAGGCTGCGTGCTGGGAAACACTGCTGTTGTTGACTTGGAGGGTTAGTGTGACTGAGCTGCAGGGGGGCTTAGAGGTTAAAAAAAAAAACTCAAAATACAGCCAGCGTGGAAATGGCTGGATGCCCACGCACAGAGATGTGGTGGCATTTGGTTGAAACTTGATAGAAGTCAAAGTCAAAGTGAACTTTATCGTCATCTCAACTATATACAGGGGTCCACGGGTTACAACAGTCTCAACATGCAGCATTTCGAGTTTACGACACTCACCCCCATAACTACTTTGGTTGTGCATGGTGGCGAATACACAGAACATGCAGAATACGCAGAATACGCAGAATACGCGATAACGCGACATGTGATTGAGGGAGTTGGCGTCCCCGAATACGTTAAAAGGACTGTTAAATGAGCAAGTGTTTTTACACTCATTCTTTGTCATTTTATTCTGTTACTACTGTACAGTGTACATGTATCTCCTTTTCCCTTTTCTGTGGCTTAGTGTTAGGATCGGTAAGTGACTTGGTGTAGGGTGTGTTTCAGCTTACACCAAAATTCAGGTTACATCACTGCTGAAGGAACGGATCTGTGTCGTAACTCGAGGACCCGCTGTACAAGTACACAGAGAGACGAAATGGCGATGCTCAGGTTCCACGGTGTACTTGTAACAGACTGTTGTAACAGACAAAAGGCATTGTGCAACAAAAAAAACAGTGCAAATAAAGAAGTATGGAATAAGATAATAGTGAGATTTAACCTGTCCTGAGTGTGTGGACAAATTCTGGACTCACTGCTTAAAGAAACGTTACAGTAAGCTGAAAATGAATGTTATTTATTATTCAAGAACAATAATTGCTGAAATGACAAATTAATAGTTTCGAATGGGTCGGCTTCATAATTACAGGTAAAGATGAGTCAAAATGGTCATGAAAAAATTGTTTTTTGGTGGATTGACTCGTGTATGTCCTTATTAATCCTCCCCATGTTGAAGAATGACTAGGGAATGTGGCCTCTTTGTCACCTCGTATTTGTTCCCCAGTGTAACAGAAAGTTTGTGTATAGAAATGTGAACATGCTTCAGTTATCTTTTGTTGGTAAAAATTTCTTACAGTGCAAACAACTAACACGTATGGTTTAGTTAAAAATCTAATATTTTTCAGATAATTAAGCACAAAGACACTTTTCATGACCCATTTTCACTCATCTTTACCAAGTGTGCCCGTAATTTGTGACATTGAATGTTTGCATGTATTATTTCTTAGGAACATTTAATCAAACTACGTAATAATTATAGATAGTAAAATTAGTCTAAAAATCTTGTTAAAAGAAAAAAATCAGTAACAAAAATATAGTTCCACATTTTTTTTTTTTTTTGGCAGAGAAGTGCTGTGCTTTGCAATTATATGTATACATTTAAGAATAATTTCATCAATAATCAAAGAAAAAGATGGGAGGAAATCTTTATTTTGCCTTCAGTATGGTACCTTTCTCCTAATCTGAGTGAAGAACGCAGATCTGAGCATGAACAATACGATGAATGGCATTCCACATGTCCTCCAAGGCTTTGTTCTCTACATGGACGGTGTTGAGTGATTAAACTTCAGTCAAGTCACAGTGAGAACAATTAGGTCCAGACTGCGCAGGCCTGATGGATCTTTAGTGAGGCCATGTTTCTTAATAAGTGATGTGATGTCGTGGACCTCAATGGGCCACACTGAGGCTGCAGTAATATATCCGCTTATTGCATGCCCAGGAGTGACACGGGCTAATTCAGGGAAGACATTCAGATTGACTGGGTAGGTGGTGACCTACACTTGGCATGTTTTTTAAACAGATGTGTCCCGTGTGAACTGACTGTTATTGAATTGTCACTGGTTTTAAAATACTCCACGACTGTACTCATGCATTCATGTATCACAGACACAACAGCTGGTGGTCTAGTGGTTGGGTAGTTGCCCCTGTGATCAGAAGGTTGTGGGTTTGAATCCCAAGACTGCTAGTGGCACCGCTGAGGTTCCCTTGAGTCAGGTACCGTCCCCACACACTGCTCCCGGGTGCTTTGTTCCTGGCTGCCCGCTGCTTCACTTGGTGAATGGGTGAAATACCGAGAAGAATTTTGTGCTGTTTACAAAAGAGATTGTTTTTTTTAGATTGTCTTAAAATAAAGAAGATTATCCAATGAAGGATGTTTTGAAATATAGTTCCATGATGTTCTACTTTGGAATTTTATTTTTGCAGGTGTGATTTCATTTCTCTCTCGTAAGAATTTGTGTTTTTTGACGAATCGGTTAAATGTAGTTAATTACATTTTAAAATGTAATTAATCTAAAATGATTCACGTGTATTAATTACGTTTAACATGTGCTCATTAAATTTTCACAAGTTAAAATTTTTAATTTCAACAAATTCTACAAATTCTGTTATTACATATTTTGATTGTATTTTTGACAGAAAAACTAAGATGTTAAAGTAAAATAATCTCTTACATGTGAAATGTAGATTTTTAATTCTATTTTAGCAAGTAAGAAACACATAAAAATTATGTTTCTTTTTATTTATTTATGTATTTATTTTCAGCAGTTTTCAGTAAATCCACTGTCAGATTTACTTAAAACTGACAGTGACAATAACAAACTCTTGAGAGCAAGAGGAGAAACCTTATCTTGTATTATATTATATTATATTATAATAATTATTGTGTTAGAAGCAAGAACAGAAATCTTAAATGCTAAAGTATAATTCCCACTGTCATATATATATATATATATATACATATATATCACTCATCCATTATTAGTTATATTAATTATATGAATTATAGGAATGCACTGATGGCTGTATGTAAGTGCGGATCAGGGATTATCCGGGGTGACGTGTGTTTGATGGAGCGCAGTGCATGTCCCATAACCCGTCTCCACACAGGTCATGTGTGTGTGTGTGTGTGTGATCACTGTAGCCTTGTATTCTCAGTAGAAGATCATCTGAAGTGAAGACGTCATGCGAATACAGTGATCAAACCCCCCAGTTAAAACCTTGATCTGTGACAGAATCCCACTCTGAGAGGAATAATCAAACTAGGACAGAATTTTGTTGGTCAGTTTCCAAAAAAAACCAAACACTGTTGTTTTGTTGGTGCTGGAATTTTGTTCTATTTAAGTCAACAGAATTTTATTGGACTGAAGTTAATTTCAGACAGAATTTTATTCAGCTCATAACATAATTGACATAATTTTGTTGGACTCTGGTCAGTTTCTGTAAGAATTTTATTCTGCTGGTCGGTTTTCGTCAGATTTTTGTTGGTCAGTCTTTACCCCAGTGTACAGCATAATGCAACCTGATCTATAAAAACAAAACCAAATTCAGGCCTTAAGATGGCGGCTGTTATTCTAGCATTGCTAGGCAAACATAGCTTATCCAGTTAGAAAGACATCAAATTTTCTTCTGGATATTCTGGTTGATCTGAAGATCTGATGATCTGAGCTGAATCAGAGCAGTGAGGGAAAAGAAATTTCATTTGAAGATCTTAAACTGGGATCAGGCTGAGATTAGAGGAAGCTCTTTCTCAGGCGCTGAATTTAAGAAGTGGGAGAAAATGGTCCAAATCTCATACATTAAAGTTCTGTCTGGGAAAAACAGGCTGGACGAAGAAGACTTTTAATGTTCATTTTCTCTGGGCAGGTTCCGGCCTGAATTTAGTATAATGCTAATAGGTGTGGTATTAGCTTCCATGACATGCTAGCTATGTTAGCCTTGTAGCTTCAGGGCTAAAACAGAAGAAGTTGGCCAACGTCTTGGCTGATGGACGACGTGTGAAGTGTGGGTGGGTGGGGGGACTGTGTACATTTTTGCCGAACTGTTCATGTACGTGACATTTTCTCTTTCTCTGGGCCTCTTTGTTCCAAAGGCGGATGTCAGACGGACGAACAGTCGGTCATTTGGTCAGACCTGCACTTTTTTGTTTGAAGACAAGGCTTCATTGTCTCTGTTATCCCACGTTGTCATTTGCGTGCAAGAGACAGAGAAGCGCTGCCCTGAATATTAAAATGAGACCGTCCCTCCTTTTAATAGATCTTTCTGACCCACATTAGCAGGAGCAGTTTGACAGACAGGTGTGATGGAGCACACAGCCTTCGCTGAGTGAGGGAACATTAACCTGATCATGCCAGGCTTTTACTGAGGTGACTGAGAGAGAGAGTGTGTGTCTGTGTGTGTGTGTGTGTGTCTGTTGATGGTGGGTACAAACCCATTTTTGGACAAAAAAGGGAAAAAAAAAAACTTCGATAGCAGCTTAGATATTAAGGGTAATTCTTCATTATTTAAAAAATGTGTTATTTCAGTAAACAAAGCAATTCAGAGTGGGAAACTTGTCGACTCTTTCCTGTGGAGGTGAATGGAACCAGACATCTTGAACACAATTCCAGCCGTTTTATTCTCTATCATCCTCCAGTGAAGCTCCATGTGTCTCTGAGTGTTTATATGGATGTTGATGATGTGAAATAGTGAATCTGAACTAAATCACTTTTCTTTTGGGACTATTTTGCCTCACAACACCCTGCATGTATCCCTCCACCATGAATGGGTTTAGTTTTAGGTCTCAGGTGGCGCAACCATAACCCTGGAATCATGGAATAACTGTCTGTGAGGGAGATTTTAGAGGCAGACGTCTGGTTCCATTTACCAACACTGTGAATGTTTCTCTAGAATGAATCATTTCACACCAAACCTATTCTGATTGATTCATGTTTTAATGACTGAATTATGAAAAAAATGTAGAAAAACTGATGGAATTTCACTGCAATCTAATGCTTTAATGTTGTAGTGAGTTTTAACTATCTACCAGTAGAGGGCAGCAGTGCACTGCATTTAGTTACAGTATTGCCAAAGCATCGTTTGAAACAAGAACCAACGTTTGGAGAATGAAGTCTAAACTTTGCATCAAAGAATGATATTTTGAATGAATGAATGAGAAATTCTCTTATTTTATTTCTCTTGACCTACCAGGTGTCATCCAACAGACTCGTTTTCCCTTCAGAGGTCACGTCCCATTAATCAAGCTGGTCACCGAATTCTTGGAAATGACCGACTGGCTTGGATGTTCATGTTTGCCTGTTGTTTTATCATGAAAATAGAGAATGTCTGGTGTTAACATACTTTTCCTCTCACTAGGTGCATAGGAACAACATTATGGCCTTCACTCTGGTGCCTGGATCCCATGATCTAGAAGGTCTTCCTTCAACTGGGTGACCATCTACCTTCCACCTATATTCAAACATACAAGTTGAGATATGAGTGAGCTTCAGGCAACCATGAAACCCCTAGATGGGGTCCACCACAACATGTGTCTGCCATTACACAGTGGTGCTGTAGACTCCAGTGCTTTTGCAGAGTCTTCGTCAGCATCGTCAGCATCTCCAGACTCCATGCGGAGTTTGAGTAGTCTGAGTGGCGGAAGAACTGACAGCCCGGTGGACGTGGACATGCCGGAGGGGGTAACGGAAAGGAAAGTGACCACAAGTGAAGATGACTCTGGGATTCAAAGCCCAGACTGCAGGCCCGAAAATGACAATGACAACTCGGTGTCCATCTACTTAGATGCCAATGAGGACGGCTGGTGTGAAATCCATGATGACCGAGATAACGTCACTTTGGTTCTCACCCATGACCAAAATGACAACCACACCAGCGGTGACCACAGAAGGCAGAGCTCAGACGACTCTTCAGCGACAGAAGCGCTTTGCTGTTCTAGGTATGAGGATGATGATGATGAAGAAGAGGAAGACTCTTTTCTGTCTCTGACTTCTGTCGATGTGGTGATGAGGTGCCAGAATGAATCTGAGGAAGGTCAGACGCAGACCTCTTCCAGGAAGGCCAGTCTGGGCCCTGTGACTGAGCTCTATCAAGAGGCTCTTAAGGAATCAATGGAGCTTCACACTGAGAATGGTCAGATGCAGAACTCAACCAAGAGGCCCGACATGGGCCAAGAGAGTGAGCTCCATCAAGAGGCTCTTCAAGAATCAATGGAACTTTGCAGAGAACAGGGCCAGATGCAGAGCTCCAACCTGAGGCCAGGTGTGGGCCCTGAGAGCGAGCTGCAACAGGGAGCTATTCAAGAACAGATAGAGCCTTATGGTGAGGAAGGCCAGGAGGCTCTTCAGGAGTCAATGGAGTTTCACGCTGAAGAGGTTCACATACAGAGTTCATCCAGGTGGCCAAATGTGAGCCCTGTAAGTGCTCAGGAGGCTCTTCAAGAATCAGCTGAGTCTCATTATGAGATGAGTCCATCTCAACCACCTTCAGAAGTAACGCCACGCGAGACAGAATTGCCTCAGCTTTCTGAGAACAATCACAACCAGGACCCTCAAAACACACTTGTCGCTTCTGCCACACTTACAGGGTCTCCATGCATCATCAAGGAAAATGTAGGAAAATCCAAAGATCATCCCGGTCAAGCTCAAACTAGGCCTGCCACAAAGCCTTCCATCACCAAATCCACCAAAACAGAAGTGAAACGCTTTCCCAGACCTGACCTGAGGAACGTCAAACCCAAGGTGATCTCCAGGGCTGCCTCTGTTCCAAGACCAGCGAATCCCATTGAGTCTACCGTAGGTGCCGTGAAGAAGCCTCCACCCAACAGAGGCAGAACAGCCAGTAGGAAAGACCAAGACATTGAAAGTGTTGTCAAGAAGAGCAGATCTTCCTCAAATCAGGCAAGAGTGACGATGCCAGCACTAAGTTCAGACCCCAAACCAAAAACCATACTCTGTCAAACAGAGGAAAAGCCTTCTCCATGTGTCAGTGGTGCTAGCAGTTCTGCAGTCATTGTTAGTGGTGACCAGGAGCAGAGCGAAGGAGTAGAGGTCATGGAAGTAGTGAAAGAAGAGACAGAGTTTTACACAGAGGAGACTACACTAGAGGTGTCTGCAGAGGAGACCCCTACAGATATGGGCCAGGTAAGTGACCTTTTGCTCATCACAAGTCCTCTCAAGAAGAAAGCATGGTGACTTTAGGTCATTCCCACTCGCACTCCAGAGACCCAGGACTTGACTTGGCTTAGACTTGACTCAGACTCGCACCCAGAGACTCAAAGCTCAACTCTGACTGACACCAAAGAGACTCGAGACTACTTTTATTCTCACCCTGGTGACTTTAGATTTGTCCCAGAGATTCAAGACTCAGACTCTCCCCCAGGAGATTTGAGACTTGACTCAGACTCTCCCCCCAGAGACTCAAGATTCATGTCAGACTCTCACCACAGAGACTTGAGACTCAACTCTGACATTCCAGAGACTTGAGACTTTCCTCAAACTTTTTTTTCCTCAAATTTTAGACTTGACTCAGACTCTCACCCCAGAGACTCCATACGTGATTCAGACTCTCACCCCAGAGACTCCAGACTTGACTTATATCTCAGAGACTCAAGACACAACTGAAGTGAGACTTGACTTGGCCTCTAACCCTAGAGATTTAAGACTTGACTCAAACTCTCACCCCAGAGACTTGACACTTATGCCGGAGTCTCACCCCAAATACTCTGGACTGGATTCAGTCTCTCACCCAGACAATTGAGACTTGATTCAGTCTCTCACCCAGAGAATCGATACTTGATTTAGTCTCTCACCCAGATAATTGAGACTTGATTCAGTCTCTCACCCCAGAGGCTAACGACTCAGCACAGATTCTCACTGACTTGTGACTCCAATGTTCAGATCACTCTAAAACTTGTGTTAATTCCAGGTGTCTGAAATGCTCGTGTCGTGCCAACAATGTCAGTCATGCCCCTGTTTATGGGAACTCATGATCCTTTTATCTTCCGCCACTTTCAAAAGCAGCCCAGGTTAATTTGTACATTCCTCTCTGGTTTCCTGTGTAGAGCTCCATCAGTGCGTTGACATGAAATTCTGTTACCATTACAAATCAATCAAATCAGAATACCAAAGACAACAACAAACCGGTTCCAGGTGCTGCCAGAGGGCACAAACAGCCTTTTGACGATCCAGAAGTTAGTTTTTCCTGTTTTCTGTAAACAGCTCAGAGCCTCATTACTGAAGGGCGGTTCTGATCTGGAAGCTTCAAAACAGCTGCAAACGCCAGAAAACACACACTCTCTCTCTCTCCCTCTGTCTTTCATTCTCTTTCTCTTGATCATTTCTCTCTTGTGAACACTCTCATTCTCTTGATCATTCTTTTTCTTCTGACTTTATTGCTCCCTCTTTCTGTATTTCTTTCTCTATTCTCTCTCATTTTATATTCTCTCACCCTCTCATCTCGCTCTCCTCTCTTCTCTCTCACTCTCTCTCTCTGTCTCTCTCTCTTTTCTCTCTCTTTCTTTCTCCCCTTTATTTCTTTTTCTGAAAAAAGCAAAACAACATCCAACATTGTCAGCCAAAGTATCTGAGGCTGTATGTGTGTATGTGTGTGTGTGTGTGTGTGTGTGTTCGTGTGCATATGTGTATGTGTATAAGTGTGTATGTGAGTGTTTGTGTTAGGGCATTAACAGAAAAGTGGACTAGTTGACTTCAGAGGCACAAGTCGACGCCCCCTGAGATAAGTCGACTAGTCGTGTGTTTTTTTTTCTCTCTCTCTCTCGCTGGCTTGTGTACACAATGCAGTCTCCGCCTCTGATTGGCTGACGCTGACACGCGTTCCATGACTTAACCAATTATTATAGTCCCTTCATAAAAAGGGCGGTACCGTTGGCGCGAGTGGAATCTAAACACAAAACCA
>JBBPCX010035577.1:0-15801 GCA_037974365.1 Hydrocynus forskahlii | reverse complement strand
AATCATGATTAATCTCTTGGTTTTCTGCGATTAATCGCATAGTTGTATGTCAAATTTGGTTTGCAAACACTTTAAACAAACAAGTTGCTTTTTAAAAGCAGTTACACAGTTACAGTTAAAATGTTTATTGTAAATCTCAACTTAAACATGAATGTAATCAATCTAATACCAAAGCTATTTGCCACTGCATCGCATTCACGTTTTATCTAGTTTGTTAGATAACGTCCCTGTTGGTGTAATGGCCAGGTGTCCCGTTACTTTTGTCCATATTATACTTTATATATAATATGGACAAAAGTAATGGGAGCACTATACGTGTCGGCTGGTTTTCGCGGGGGTCAGGCGTCCCATTACTTTTGTCCATATCCTCCTGAGAACCAAAGAAAAAAAGTGTCTTACAATTTCTTTTTTGTGTGATTTCCTATCTATTTGGACCTAAAAAAACACCTTACAATATACATTTCTTTTAATATATATTTTATTTTAATTTCCCAGCGTGTCCACTGTAGAGGACAACAGAACGATTTCTGTGTGAAACAGAACTGAATTTAGAATATGTTCTAAAGTGATATTAACCCAAGAACACATTCAATTTGATCATGCAATAAAACTCTGTATCACTCTTCTGTTGCTCGTTGCTTGCAAGGACAACAAAACATGTATTTTGTTCAACAGTGTATTATAAGTCATAGAACATAAGTAGTTTTGCATTTCTTCTTCCTCTGGATATTTTAGCTGTGCCACTCCTGGAGGCATGTTTTGTTTTTGGTTATGCAGAGGAACATTTTGCATTTGGTGCACCTCATATATGTCTTGCCATTGCAGTCCTTGTTCCCAGCATGCAAACCCATCACATGACACATCACTGGAAAGCCCAAGATGTCCTCTATATAATACTATAGGGCTAGATGGGGTAACTCCAAATACCTAAGGAAGATACAGGTGAACAAATTGTCCACTATGAAGGACATAAATGAATGGGCTGGGTCTTAGGTGGATATTATATATTATACTATAATTACATATTATATGGACACTCGCAAAAACCAGCTGTGTGCTGTTGTATGTTCACACAAGACCATTAGGGACACTTTTTACTTTATTCAGTGGTGGAGGGGGGCCTGGTCTTTATCACACACCTTCTGATTTCTGTTTATCTCTCTTTTTTATAATGCATGATTCCACCACAGTGATTGGATCAAAATAATTTTATCAAAATCAAAGCCAGGGGTCTTGCGATTGTGTGTAATGTTTTATCTTGGGCAGTGATGTGGAAATAAGAAATAAGAAATAATTATTGCAGTAGGTCATCAAAGGTAAGCAATAAGGTTACTTGTAGATGCTTGAGAATGGGCTTGTCTTGAGAGCATCAACTTTTAATTAGTAAGTTACTTTTTTAGGTAAGTAAAGTCTTCTTTGTATGGAGGGGTTATATTTTTGCACAGGCCCCAAAATATCCTAGCTACACCACTGTTTGCAACACATCCAGCATTTTTCAGCATATCAGCAGAAGGTTGTGAGGGACTGTTCTTCTCTTTTAGAAGAAACAAACAAAATGCCAAAGCAAAAAGCAGATTTAAGTGACAACAGTCAAGGTCCTTTTATTAGTAGAAGCGAATAAGACGCCCAGTGGGGGAACTAAGTAAAAACAAGACTTATTTCGGTTAAACAGAAGTGCCTTGTCTGGCAAGAGTAGTAGAAAAAGGCTGCAACCTTCCTCAGTCCCGTACATTCTCCACTTACAGGCCAACACATGTTTACAAAATTACTTTCTCTGTTATCTTGAAAAACGTAACCCATCTAGTTCAACGCTGCACTGAAAAGCTGTTGAACTGCTAACAGCCCCCCCTTGTGGACAGTCTTGGGGCAGGAGACACAACTGACTATTGTTAAAAGAATTTTGGGGGTTTACTCACATACTTTCCCTAAACGATTCCATGTGGCAAACATCTCAACCAATTTTATCAGCTACCCAAAAAAGCATCAGTCTCCCAAAACTCCAAAACTGCAGATCTTTTAAAACTATTTGGGCAGTTTTTGCTTTGAGCACTAGGCTTGCAGCCAAAACCACACAGTACTATACTGTGCATACCTTCCTGATAAATAACATTGAATTTGAAAGCTCAACACCCATTTAACTCAAATCATTCCAATCTGGGGCCTCACTTATCAAATTTCATTCTAAATTTGTCCTTGAGATCCAGTCTCGGCCTTTGGTTTCAGATGATTTATAAAAACACAATGCACACAAATCACATGTTAAAATGCCTTTAGCAGAGTGGAGATGTCAGTTGTTTGCAGCCATACTGAAAGTTTGATCTATGGAGCATCAAATCTATACATCTGAATGTTTTACAAACTAGGCCCCTGAGCCAAATAGACACACACCAGTCAGAGCCCCATGAATAAACCAGGCCAGGATGAACAGAGTTGTGTTTGACTCCCACAGTCTTGTTACTGAATTCATAAATACAGCAGGTAAAGTAAAAGAGCACAATAATGTATAGCAGGGATCGTGTGGCTGTAGGTTTTCATTCAAACCCAGCAGGAGCTCAGCTCATTTTACTAATCAGTGGAGAACAAAGAATTAAACTACTAAAATCATGTGTGCTTGGTGGCCTGCAGACACACTGGCCCTTTGCAGAAAAGTTTGGTGACCTCTGCAGGTTTAGAATGCACATTGCAAAGAAAAGAAATGATTTGGTTACAGATGACATTTTTAACCGGTACCCAGTGGGTAATGATATGGGTCGGTCTCACTCGCAAATTTCAGCCTCAAATGGTCCATGTACCCTGGTAGGCAGAGTGTCTTGGGCTGATTTATTGTACTGTAGTTACTGTACAGTCTGTCAGTTTCACTCTGATTGGCAATCCACTCATATGTTTGTACACACTACTGTACGTGTTTTTATCTGTCATAGCATGAATGAGCTTTAAGAGCAGAATATAGTGACTGGACTGAAAGAAACATTTGGGAAATTCACAGCTATAGATTTTGTAACTGACCATTTTACTTTGTCAGTTTATGTCTCTGGTCATATTAGTTTTTACAAGCATATATGTTTCTGTAGAGAGGTGTATGAAGAGAAACTGCCAACTTCTTACTTTCCTATAAACTGAACTTTAAGCTCCATGTATTACATTAGATCATTATATCGTATCCATCCATCAAAATGTTTTCTGATTTCTGGCTATGTTACTATGTGCCAGCGATTTGTTTCACCTCTCACAATCATCACCCCTAATCGTATTGAGTGAAAATGCTCAGCCAGCTCAGAGGACCTACCTGACACCATGTTTCCATCTACATCGACCAAATGCTCCTTTATCAGTTTTCTTTCAAGCATTTAGGAGGAGAGATGCACTAATATGTTTCCAATCTTGAATTATATAGTCTGCATGTTTTTGCTGCAGCAATCAGAATCGCTTGCTTCACATCACATGACAACAGCACCTTGTGGGTTTTTTGTATGGTCTACTTCTGTCAAAGTAGGCAGTTTTTGCCATATTGAGTGATGTACAAGACCTGCTACACTCATAGCATGTACAAGCCTGTTCCTCGATTTATAGATCATAATTTAAAGAAATAAAATACTTTTTAATATAGTTATCACATCGTTAGAATCTCCCTCATGCTCTCATGATACTAGCACAGATGCAAGATGACAACATACTATTTCAAGAAACCAGTACATAAGATACTGTTCATGAAATGGGTTAATACTTTCTTAGATTCAGTGTTGAAACAACCCTAGTGAGGATTAAGCTGTTACAGAAAGTGATTGAATGAATGCAGAAATAACCTCATTAACCATAACCAGTTCAACTGGATGCTAAAATCAAACACACACTTGCCTGTTGACAAACCTTATTTATTTTTCAATCCCACAACTTTCCTCAGTTCAGCCTTTTTTAAGATTTTTCATTTATATAAAATAATTTAACTGCATTTATTTATAACTTTTGAATTCGCAGTGACCCATTGGAGGCCTGCGAAAAGGGCCTAAGTAACCCTTTTTGTGATATTTTTACGAAGCACAGAGAGAAAGTACATCCCTACTATGATATGATCTTTAATGAGGACTGCAAAGGACAGTAAACATGATAAAGTGTGTTTCCTTGGTACAGTACGTCTGTGGACTCTGTATTATTAAAAAAAAACAGAATGACTGTTCTGGATAACCACTGAAAAATGACCTCAGACAAATAATCATTCGATTTTTAAAAATCATCCAGTCAAATGATTGTACAGTCAATTATGCAGTTTAAATAAACATCAAGGTTTCAAATATCAGAGCTATCAAACACAAAGGATTTGCACCATAGACAGCATTGGACCATTTGCACCATGGGCAGAGTTACATAAAAACTTAAAAACCCTAAATCTTTTAAAAATTAACATTATACATATCCAATTAAACAAAACAGCATAAAATAAATCAAAACCTTTCAAAAACGTTTCAGAGTCGCTCAGTTCTAAACTTCCTTGTACGCATCAAGTTTCTTATGCTCAGTCGTGTCATTTTGATGAAAAGATACTTGTAAACTTCGAGAGATCATTGAAAGTATCCTGAGTGGCTGCTTTGCTGCCTGGTATTGCAAACAATAAAGCTCTGTAGAGTGATCAAAACAGCGCATCAGAAGGACTGACCAACCAACCATGTAGGACCCTTAAACCTGGCGGTGCAAGAAGAAGGCCCACAACATTGTAAAGAACTACAGTCATCCCAGCCACAAACTGCTCTCGTTACTTCTAAAAACATTTCATTAGCATCCAGAAAAGAACAAGGAGTCTCTCTCTCTCTCTCTCTCTCTCTCTCTCTCTCTATCTATCTCTCTCTCGCTCTCTTTCTGTCTCCCTCCCCCTTTTTCTTAAAGACACTGGACCCTTTTAAATTGCAGAGTATTTATCCTACTTGTTTTTATTACCTCCCCTTTACAGTCTACTCTTATTTCCACCATATTTATTTCTACTTAGCTGAGGATGCCTGAAATGAGAACATTTCATTGCTGCAACTCTGCTCTGCTGCAAGTATTGTACATATCACAATTAAACTTAAATCAACTTGAAAAGCTCAACTTGGCATACAGTACAGAGCACAGCTTAATCTGAGTAATGGAAAATGAAAGCCTAAGATGCATATGTAGTTGCAGAACCCTTGCAAGTTCTTCCATGCTTGTATCTCAGTTTCTGTCACGGCATTGAAAATAAACTTGGTAAACCCTGTCTCTCATTCTTCACTCCTTTTATTGAGATTATTATCTGCGTCTTGAGGAAACTGTAAATCCGATCTGTGGTGAGATGGGGCAGACAAACATAATTTCATTGTAGTAACCTACTACGATCTGTTTTATGGTCAGATTCATATCGTGAAACCATAACCAGACGTATCATAACGTGCTACATTATATATCATCAATAGCCTTTCATTGTTTTGAAAAATGCTTGTTTTTTGGCCAGACTGACACACATTCATAAAGCTCCAAACCAGCTGCAGCAGATGTCTGGTTCTTGAAGCTGAGCACTGCTGCTCATAACTGCGACCACAACTGGGCGTTCAGAGAGTGAGTAACCCCTGCCACCTCAGCCCATTTGCTGAGAAATTTTCAGGTCGCTTCCTAGAACTTGGTTATTTCCAGTTGCACATTGTGTAAGGAAATAAAAAACAAAGCTGGGGCATCTGAAATTGACGTTTTTGCACATCAGTTCAGCAACGCTGCAAATCTAGAATAATCAGTGCATGCTCTACCGCATGACCTCTTTTATGCTTGTTCTTTGGAAGAGCACTGATCATGTCTGTAACAAAGCCTGATCATAAACGATGTCTATTCAACCTTCAGACCTATTCATAACCATTTTAATGTTCACAGACTTCCAGCCAGTCCAGATGCCCATTCCTTACTCCTTTTTACAAACTCAGGGTCATTTTGACTCTAAACTGCTCAAACCTACAGCCTTCATGCACTTAACTCTCATTCTGCACTCACTACTCACTATTTTTTGGATACTTGGGTAATATTAAGCTCCATAATAATCGGCTACCTTTATCTCTCTACCAAATGTACACTCCAATATGTACCTGTATGTATATCCAGTGTTCTTACTCTGTACATACTGTATATACATACATATACTCAATATGTATATATGTTTTCAATTTTTTATATTTTTGTACTATTTGTAGTCTATAATACGTTTTATACTGTCCTGTTGTATAGTTTTTATTCTATTGTTTTTGCTGCTCTTTGTTTCTGTCCACTTTCTACCGTAGCAATGCAAATTTTCCACCTGTGGGACTAATAAAGGTTTATCTTATCTTATCTTATCTTATCTTATCATTCATTGCTACATGTTCCCCAGTCATTCCTCAGATTATCTTATAACATGGATGCTCTCCAGTGTTGAGCCGAGAAGGATGAATCCGGTTTGGAGTCTTGATTCCTTTTAGGATTTCTTCCTCCTGCTCTGAGAGGGTTATTCCTGGCTGCTGTCTTGCTCACTGTAAACATGCTTTGTGACAGTGTATGTTGTGAAAAGTAATCTGACTTGACCAAAGGGAAAAACATACAATGCAGATAAAAGAGATCAATTATTTGACTGAAAAGTGCTACAGTGCTCCTTAATGGTAGCGATACACTGACATTTTTGGTCTGTCCCAGGCACAACCAGCGTGAAAGAAACCTGGTGATGTCTTAAGTCGTGGCTCAAAACTGTGGTCCAACGTCATACCATAGTCTTACGACCAAAAATAGCCTTGGACAAAATTTTGGCAGCGTCAGAAAATCAAGATGACCATGTCACAATGTGACAGTTGCAATGACCTACATCTGCTAGCCAACCAATAGGAGTGCAGCATGTGCTTGATTCTCACTTTTTGTCACATTTTATTAGTATACATTGACTTGTCTCATGGTCTATGATTTAGTAGATGTTATCATCATAGAGTCTACATACAATACATCAAACCTGATGCTGTACCCATTAGATCCATGTCACACAGCATGGCTTGCAATAAACTTATAAGATTATCTGTAGTTGCCTTCAGAGGTTAAAGAACAGAGCCATGTCTGTATGAGGGTGTGCTGACCTCACCGTTCTTTTCCTCTGGGCTTTTGTCCACCACCTCCATCGGCTCTGGTAACTTTAGCATCTGCCCTTTGTAGTTTGGATTAGGAAAGGAACTAGGGAACTGTGTCTCCTCCTCTTCGTCCTCTTCCTCTTCTTCATCCTCCTTTTCATAGACGCTGAGCTGGGAGTGTTGCAGTAGAGTGCTTTGCTCCAGGTTGGGGCAGTTGTTTTGTTTATCCTGCTCTTCATAGTGCAGAAGAATAACATCATGCACTTCCTCCGACGGTGCCTTCACATTCTACAAGAGTCACCAGCCGTTAGCTTGGGCATCCACCAGTTTATACTCACATACACCCACCTACCCACAAAAACACACACCACTGCACATGTATGTGCATGCAGCTTTCTGAAGTTTAGGGGTTGCAAAGGCTTCTCTGAAGGCTGCTGACAAAACATGATGTTTTGTTTTGTTTTTTATTTTAGCTGACCACAAAAGGAAAGCCTTATGTAGGTCACATTCTGCTGCCATTAATAAACAGGACGTAAAACTCACAACGTTTTCTGCTTATGAAGTCAAATGTGTAAACCCAGACTGAAAACACACACAGACACTATTTAACCCCTTAAACTGCAGGTGCATTATTCAGTGTTTATTATTCTGTAAATAAATCACACGGTGAATACTATGAGTTGTTTAGTAACTAACGTAAATTATTCTGTGACTACCATTCATTCATTAGTAACTGTCATAAATTAGTCATTAGCTACTACAAATCTATATAATTCAACAAGTCTGATTATTATTGAGTAACTACTATAAATTATTCAGTAACTACTAATAATTATTCAGTAACTACTAATAATTATTCAGTATTAGAGGCTATCTTGAATCAAAAAAAGTAATATTGGTCTGAAACTACTATAAAACTATAAATAATACCATAACTATTGTAAAGTAGAGAATACTATAAATAATAAGTACTTTGAGCAATTCAGCAACTATTGTAATTTAGTCAGCAACTACAGTAAAAAAATCAATAATGCAACAACTACTGTACATTATTCAGCAATTACTGTGAATTATTGAGCAACCACCTTAAATTATTCAGCAGCTGCGGGAAATGATTGAGTAACTAATGTTAATTCTTTGGTAACTGCAGTGAATTATTCAGTAACATATATTAATTTTCAGTAACTACTGTAAACTGTAAACTAGAAGTAATTTAGCATTTACTAGCATTTTCAGTGACTATTATGAGTAGTTCCAACCTGGTGATCTAGATGATAGAAAGCTGTGGAAGGAATCACAGGGCTTGGGATCACTGGTAAGAACTTCCTCCTTAACCTGGAATGTAAATCACAAGCAAAAATCACTTTACACCAAAAACTATATTTGTAATAATTATACAATATTTTTGTTCTTGAGGTTGTTGAGACACAAACGAAATATAAAATGACTTTGAAATATAAAAAGGCCTTTGAATATCACATAGAATACAAGCATTATACTATATAAACTAGCTTTGTGAATACTTAAGCATTTTTCAACCTAATCTCTGTCTGATGTACATCCATTTCATATGGTCAGTTACCACAAATAATCATTTCAACACATTGCCCTACTTAGTAAAACTGTACTCAAAACACATGTATACCAGAAGCCAGTGGGGGTTTTCAATCTTTTACCGCAGGCTTGCTAGAGATAGGTTCAAAAATGCTGAGCACTGCTTTAAGTACCAGCTGTTCCCATCCTCACCTTCTGAGAGCAACAGAGAAGAAAACTGACAACAGAAGCACAACTCCACAAACACTTAGGATGATCTTTGATAACCCTGATGAAAAGAAGTAAATGTCTTCAATTATGAGCTGCACAGACTGATAATATGGTCATATTAGTAAGGAGTGCAAGAAGAGTACCATTGTTAGATGTAGGGAAAGGCAATGGCTTAATCAAGAAGTTAATTGTGGAATTAGGCCCCAGTCCAGCTTTTGTCCGCCCAGCTATATGGACACTGTAGGATATCCCCGTAGTGAGGTTTCTAAAAAGGACAGTGGTTTGATTTTCTGGCACCTCATAATAAGCTGAAGGAAAACAAGAAATACTTTAAAAAGAGTGTTCTTCAAAATGCAGTTTAAATTATTATTCTAAGAATGCAAAAGAATTGCGACAATTTCTGTTCTTGTTGTTGTCAAAATGGCTTCTAATAGACCAGTTTTAAGTTACCAACTTAAGAGCAAGCACCCTTAATCTACATTACTTTGCCTCTTGACACAAGGCTTAAAATTTTCTTCTTTCAGAAATTTCAGGTTGGAGCTTGGAATACAGTTATTTCCAGTCACACATACTCTTATTTTTCAACATTATTAGACTGAAATCTTCCAGTGAATATCTCTGGAAACATGCCTCACCAGTGTCAGAGCCCTCTCTTGAGATCCAGATTGCATAGTGCAGAAGGAATCCTTGCTGGTCCTGGACTGGAATTGGCCTCCACACCAAGACAGCCGAATCATGAGTCATGTTTACCACTGTGACATTCTGTGGATCTGCAACAGGTCCTGACAAAAAGGTTGTAAAATTACTGAATTATTATATAATCTTAAAAACTTGGAAACATTAGCATTTTTTCATTGCATCAGCAGGTACATCAATCATTGTCCTACTTATTCATAACTTACCTCCTTCTGTGGAATAAATGGGACACATGCTTTTGGTGTGCCAGCTTCCATCACGTTTGCGGTGAATAAAATAGTAATAACGTACAAATTTGTCCATATCTGAAATCACACTCACAAGTTAAAAGACAAGTACAATGATGTACAGCATCAGTATATTTTTTTCCGTCAGTTAATATTCGATTCATGGTTTATTGTTCATGGTCCTTACATTTCTTAATGTCGTCAATTGTAGCATGATTCGAGGTGTTTACACTTGACTTGCGAGTCTCACCATCTGCAAGCATGTACCACTCCAAGCAGCGTTTTTGTTTTGTACGGTGTTTCTTTTGTGGCGATGTTTTTGAAGCCGTGTGGCAATCTTCAAGAGACACAATCAGTAGTCACATTACAGTTCACAAAACAATCTGATAGCCACAAGCTAATATGTTAGGCCCAGGCTAGCATTTCATTGTTATGTTACAGTAAACCCCCACTTTAATGCCGATCAGCAGTCGCGGTTTTAGTCCCTTGCAGATTTTTTTGGAAAACCGAACTAATAATTGTTCACTGAACCCCTGCACTGACGCAGAATCCGCAGATATCCTCCGCATATTTTTTGCTTTTGAGACGTCCGGGCCTCGTCCGCCACGCCCCCTTGTCCTTGTGCCGGGTTGCTAAGCACCGCGCCCAAACATAAACAACCCAGCACGAGGACAAGGGCCCATGGCAGACAAGGCCTGGATGCCACAGCTTTTTCCGTGGCAAAATATAATTTTTCATGCATTTTAGTGCTAAATTATTAAGAAAAATTTAATTAACTAACATAAATATTAACGTAAATTCAGCTATATTTCCATATAAAATATAACTATATATTTTATGGTACTGTCCAGAGAAATACCTGTACTCAGAGGCGGGAGGTTTGAAAGTAGCCAATCCGAGAACGCTATTTATTTCTCCTTGCTGCTGATTGGCTGCTGCCCTTTGACGCAGCTGCAGTCCAGAATTTCCCCTGTGGAGCATCTCGAGTGTTTATTTTGTTCTTCTAAAGCCCTGTATTTTTATTACTGTAAATTAAAATAATTTATTTCTGTATTTACCTGCTTTTACCAAAGAAAACGACAGCACATACCAAAGAAAATGCGTGTGCATGAACTACAGGGCAGTTAATACAGGGGTATTACGGTATTTTACTTTCTAGCACTGCGAGAGACAGCAGTTCAGTGTAAACTGTACAGTACGGTTTACCTTTACATTTTCTTTCAGGGTAATGAATTTAAAATTAAAGTGTTTTGGGAGCATATCTGGGGGCATATTTAATGTTTATACTATAAAACTAGGCATTTTTTTACCACATCACAACATTGCGTATACGTGGGTGCTCTTGGAACATACTGTACATTAAAAATGTGATACAGTATGATACAACACAAAATGATAAGTAACAAAAGTACAGCTGAGAGATGAGACCTGACATTTATGGTTTTTAGATATTGTCTCTCTTCCAAAAAGACACTTACACTTTAAATGTGGGACATGGGGAATGGTTATCTCTTGAGAGGCTGATTTGGATACTATGTTAATAGCAATGATGGACACCCTGGCTCCAGAGTCAGTCACTGCCAATGTATATGACGTCCTGTTAGTGGTTTTGTGTTTAGTTTCACAGGGTAGGTTTAGAGTCAGGTTGTAGGTTACACCTCCATACGAGGCCTCAGGAGGTGGTTCCTGAAAAAAAAAATCAACACTGAAGTGTCACAGTAAGACATATTCCCTCCTTTACAGTACACATGTCACTTGATGAAAAAAGAATTATTATTTAAAGAATTATTTCTTTCCAGTAAAATAAAATATATCACATAAGTACATATAATGGCAAAAGTAAGCATAAGCTGTATGGAACAGATGTAATACATTTTATTTTGGTTGAAAAGATGATTGCACTGTAATGCTATTTAAGCTTCATCCAAATTTTTTGCACTTGATTTGAAACTTACATCCCATTCAAGTTTAATTGTCCTACTCCTCTCTTCCTTTTTTAACTGTTTCTTGGCTTTTTTGTCTTCCTTCCAGCGAATGACAGGAGCTTGAATTTCTACAAAGCAGCCAGTGACATTTCTGTTATGGAAAAGTACAGCTAAAACAAAAGAACTATACAATAACAAAACAAACAAAAGATTGCTAAGTAGCATGTCCTGCAAAGCAGTTCACCTGAGCTGTAAGCAGTAGCCAAACCTGAGACCACACGTAAAGCTATTTATAGCATGTTCACATTTTCATTTAGCATGCATAGTCTTAGACACCCAGCTCTGAAAGGATACACTTAGATGTCTACTTTTGATTGTTAACAGTAGTCTCCACAAAAGAAGAGGCCAAGGTGCATTTCAACAATATAGTTTGATAAACTGGTTTGAATGTTTTCAACTTTTCAGTACTGTACTGGTACTATGATACCCTTACCCTCAACTTTCAGAATTGCTCAAAACTGAATTAGCTTTTGCTCCCTTGACCAAGTTGACTCAGGTTGAAAGGGGTCACACTGGCTAGCTTCGCACTCACCAACAGGAATATGAACAGTTTGGCTCCAATCACTCCAGAGAACGTATTTCTTGGCTTTGCGCCTAACTTGGACCTGGTACACTGAGTAGTTCTCCAGCTGTAGATTGTAGGAGTCCCATGTAGCTGTGGTGAAAGGAAAAATATTCACATTAATAACAGTCTCATTGAAAATGCTTCTCTATGGTTTATGGATCATCAAACACAACATGGCATTTAGTGTTTCTTCTACAGTATTGCATGACCTGATCTATTGTTTTCTGACCAGGCTCTGTCTGATGCTGATGATGTTAGTCCAACTTTCTGAATGGGTCTTAACTTGCATGAAAGGTTATAGGAAAAAAATTTCATTTGTATAGAACCTTTACATTATAATGAGGTCCTTCAGGATTTAAAACATTTCTTCGCATACACACATTTCAATATGTATATTTTTTTTGTTCCCAACAGTGACACAATACTCCACTAAGTATCCATACTGCTTGTGTTTCTTTCGTGAACTTTCATAAGCCTCACTAGCTTCTTTCTACTTTAAAAAATGCTCTTCAAAGGGTTTGCGTGAGGGGGACCCCGTTCTAGTCCTTACATTCTTGGCATGACCCACCATTTAAATATTAATTTAGGTCAATTTTGTAATGCACACATAAAGTTAGTCGCGAAAGAAGAGGCAGCTTTTCCACTGTAATTCAGTACTGATATGGTATCACTAATTGTTTCACAGCATTACTGTTGAAAGGCACTGGTCTATGCATCTGTATACAGACATAGTTAATTTATGTTCAAAATAATAAGAGGTGAAACAAACCTTTACTGTCTTCAGTCTCAAAAGTGTCCTGTGGTTTGATCATACATTGAAAAATCAGATTAATAAATCACTTCACTGCAAAAAAAGTATCAAATTGAATGAGGTTTGAAGATATGCACTTACATTCTGCCATGAAGAATTAATCTTCCCCCATCTGATCTCATAAATAGCGCCTTTATTGTCATGCACCCTGCGCCAGCTTAGCGTGAGATTTCCAGCTGACCTTTCACTTTTCTGTATATCCGGGGCACTGTATTTGACTGTTAATAACATGAAAAGAATCTGGCTTTGAGTCAGAAGAAAGCAAAGAAGGCTGATGAATATATAATATGATTTGATTGTATAGATCTATTGGTTTATTCATCATGAAATGTTCTCATAATGTAAAAGGCAGCTGGTGGTCTTTGACATACTGGTTTAATAGAATTTGTCCCTTAGAATAGAGACAATAGACCTACCTGCATTTTGAAGGAACACATAGGTATGGGCAGAGGTGCAGTTAGAATCACCTGTGCGTCTCAGTACCCATATATCTGACTGACTGGCAATAAGGACAGATTCCAGGGCCACCCTTGTGTTCGGTTTTCTGTCAAATTCAACTTCGGTAGTGTGCAGATCATCAGGTGAGCTCCTATTGAGAAAAATGGAGTTGTTACATAGGTTCAGAAAGGTGGAAAGCTGCACATTCCAACTAATTCGCTCTGATGTCCCGAGAGAATATCCATACATTTTCTGTTTATTAATAAACTATCGGTTGAAACTCGTTTTATTCTCAACCGTGGTTGGTTAGGCTTGGGGTCTAGGACTGGGGTTAAGTTTAGGATCGAAGTGAAGCACAGGTTTAGATGCTGGGTAAATTAAGGTGAATTAGATATTTAACTGCATGTAAAGTCAAGTAACTTCAGAGGGATACTAGGAATAAAGTGCAATCCAATTCATTTTTCTAAATGAGGGCTCTACTCTACATTGTGCATCTAGACAAAAACTAAGGTGCCAGTAAGGAACTGCTGTGGATTCATTTTTGGATCTCCAAAGAACCTTTCAGTGGAAAGTTTTTTAAAGAATTATGTTTGAAATGAGATGTGTGTTTACTTCATGTCCTAAAGTTCTATGAAAATTGCAGTTGTTTTTTTTCCTAGAATCATATGTGGAATTACTATTTAATCAGAATCTAATTAAACAGGGCTATTTGTACTCTGATAGTAATTCATCACACAGTTTGCCAATTTTAAATGACATGCAGTGGCAAGATTTATCACAATAACCATAAATACCGACATAATGCCCAGCTCCACATTTAGATTCTTTTATTTTTAAGAGGCTCAGACTTACAATATCTACAATTTAAGAATGAATTTGAGAATTCTGAAAAAGGTTAAGTGCAGGTGAATGTGTGTATAGGATCAGTCTAGACAGCCAAAGCTAAATTCAAAACGATTCCGGCGTACTTACTGTATAAAAAGGGTATAAATGGCCTTTTGAGAACTGTCTTGGTCCTCCCATTCGCAGTGGATGTCCTCATCGTCTTTTGTACTTTTCCTATAACATTGTGGGCTCGAGACTGGGCAGCTTGCACCTATAGGAGCATAAAAATTTAGAAGGAGAGAAAGTAACACAATGCTTTTTGATCATCCTGGCCTATAGTTCAGGCACTGCCTTTGAGGACATTTAATTCATTCTTAGAAGACATTTAATTAATTATGTGACAGATACTCTCTGGCCCTACTGTATAAGAACTGTGGCGAATCTGATCATTTTTAATTAAGTAATTCTCCTTAGATTAGATAGAATAGATTTAGATCTTCTTACTGTATTATGAAGACGATTTGACAGAAAGATAATGAACTTGTGTAACTTTGAATGAGTTGATGATAACTATGAAAAAGTGGACCATTAGTTGAAACTGTTTCAAAAAGTAAAGTTTTTTTATTTGTTTTATTTGTTTTTAGCACATATAATTATCAGCAATTATACAAAACATACTAAAATCCGCTTCTCATTTTTGTATCAGTAAAATGTACCAGAGATATACCAGTAAATCTGACAACTCTATGATGTGTCGCTTCTGTGGTGATAATCGGTTCTTTAGTTCTACTTCCGTCCTGCATGCAGCATATTAGCGACAACTGCCTTTTGTGGTATTTATACTGATCATGTGTGAGCTCTTATGGAATGGCAGTGAGAGAAAGACATACCTCCAGCGCCAAACACAGCAGAGAGAAGCAGGAAAAGTCTTACAGTGTCCATTGCCTCCAGCAGTCAGACAGGTATTGATGAGGAGCGCCTCAGGTCTCCGCCAGCCATGGTAAGCAGAAGGAGATGACTTTAGAGTCAGTTGGCATGTGTCCTTTTGTCTCAAACTGAAACCTACAGACACTCATGTCAGCATGTTGTAGCTTTTTCATCCGTACAGAGATCTGCTGTATGACCACAAACCACATACACGAGAGGAGGGGACTTTTACGATGGCTCAGAGGTAAACTGCTAAAGGTGTCACGATAGTAAATGTCTATCTACTTGTCTGTGTTTATCAAACTATAACGCAGATGCATACCAGAAAGTGAAGACTGTGAGGAACTTATTAGTGACTATATACAGTCTCTTATCCACTACAGTCTAAGGTGTACATTACAACTTTATATAAATAAATTCAATATACTATGTTAACAAACTGTGTTGGTGTAAAATGTTTTGGTGTAAAAAGACTATGTATATA
>JBBPCX010035488.1:0-15806 GCA_037974365.1 Hydrocynus forskahlii | reverse complement strand
ACTGCAGAGAGTCGTCCAGTCCAGAGGACGCTGAGTGGCGCCGCGGCTTAAACTGTTCCCACTTTCTGTTTACACTTTAATTTACCAGAACATTCAAGGTATCAGCCTTTGTATCCAGCTCGTCCCACACAGCTCAATGGAAGAAAGATCTGGCTGCCGGGGAGGCCTCTGAGCCTTTGTGGCTAAATAATGTGTTACTATATAATATAAATAATAAAAATAAAAATATAATTACTTATGCATTTATATTTATTCAAAAGCACACACACAAACATATAAATCATTAATCCAATAGTGCAAAGAGTAATTAACCATTAGAATTAAGAAGACATTGACATTATATTCATCCTCATTATCAAACCTAAGAGAAGCAATAATTACAAAATCAGTGTACTTGTTCCATTTAGGCATTAAAGCTTGACATGGGCTCTTCTTCTGCTTACAGAAAATTCAAATAAGATATACTGCAACTGTCGCCCTAAACACCTCACAATAGACTTGTTAAAGCTGAAGCCCACTTTACACCCTGAATACATATAAAGACTAATCTACTGCTCCAGGTTTCCTATTCAGGATCCAGTCATAAATGAGCTCCTTGTGCTGGAAAGAACATAATGAGCCTCACTTGTCAAAGGCTCCTCTAACATTTCCTCAATTAATTAGAGTAAGTTTGATTCATGTTTCAATGGGACTGAAGCCAGCTGAATCCTGGCCTCAGCCAGGCTGAGTGCCCAATTCACAGACGCGAGTGTGTGTTTTGGTGTTTGTTAGTTTATGTTCACGTGTGCGTGAGCGTGAGTGTGTGTATGTAGGTATGCATCTGTGTGTGCTGTGTGTAAGGTCTCTTTCCTGTTTGTGCTAGCGCGATCACACAGCTGTGCTGGATGGCGTTGAGGGAGCTGGAGACTGAGGATTTAATCACTGTCATGTCCAGAATTAACAAGCTAAACAAATAACAGCTTGCTGTGAGACGGCGCCACATGGCCGGTTTTCCTCCAAGTGTAGGTGCAGCAGATCCACTCTGTCTAACCTAGACTAGATCATCCTCCGCCACACTGGCTGATCAGCTGGGTTAGCCATCAGAAAACAGCTGTGATCTGGGTGCGACGGGATAAATGAAAGGGAAGAGTCTGGAGAGGATGTGTCTGTCTTGATTTGCCTGTGAATTAGGGGCAATAAGAAGTGCCGATTGTCCATTTATTGTATCGCCTCTGTCGTACCTTGTGCTTTATTCAATGCTGTTACTGCCTCCTGTGCAATATAATACTTATGGTGCAACACTAGTCATTCTAGAAGATTTACATCCCGTTCACACTGTCACACCGTTGCATTGCCTATTTATTGTATTGTTTCTGTCGTAAGTTTTTGAGTGTAATTGAATGTTGCCACATGGTGCACGATGGCTCATGGAGAAACATCTCATCACACTCTGTGTGTTCACAGCTGCTGATGACAAACTAACGTTGAACCTTGAAGTTTGGGCAACATGGATGAAATCATTTTCATGATACATCCCAATGTTTCAGTTGTCTGAGGACTAGAAAGTAGTTGAAGTGGACAAACTGTTGCATCATAACAGCAGTGCCAATTTCTAAAAATGTTATTTATTTCATTCTGTGTTTACAAAAGTAAATTATTTCAGAAGGAATGGGAGGAACTGATAAAGAAAACAACTTCATGATGTTACAACTATACCTAATAAGCTACTTATTAGTTTGCAGTTGATTTTTGAACCGGTAAAACTTAGGGCTGAACAGTTCAGGGCAATATAATAATAATGCAATTGCAATTTACATGTGTTTATAAGTTAAAAATGGCCTCCTGGCACCTTTTACTTGGCCAACAAGTCCAGCACATTTTGGACTTGAGATCTGCACTATTAAAATGTATTATTATATTTTCTCAATTAAAACTTAAAACAGTGTTAAATAATGTAGCATAATTAAAATTGTAGCTCTTGCAATCGGAAAACCGCACTCTTTCACACAGGCATCACTACAGAGACCAGTTGTTTAGTCTTAGCTACTCTATGTATCATGAAATGACAGATTTAGTGCTTTAGACATACTGATCATCATTTCAATAACTATAACACTGTCACATTTCCCACACTTAAGTTATATGTTAAAATGGATCTGCACTGGAATAGAATGACTAAAATGGATAAAAAGAGACTTACTCCATTTGAAGGATATGAGGTCCAGCCCAGCTCTGCCTGGGATTCCTTAGAATTCAGCAAGACCACTGAAAGATAAACACAATGTTACGTTAATATAAAGATTACAATCACTGAATCAGAATAATCAAGCATTAAACACTTGAAGATACTGCACACCCTTTATCTCATTGTCATAAGACTAGTTTATGCTCTAATCCACTAAAAAAATGGAAATTTAAAACACATTTGTGAGTGAATCACCAGCAGTAATTTATGCTTCTGGTATAAACCAACATGCAAGGGATTGTAACTGGGCTTTGCAGCCCACTTCCCCCCCCCCCCCCCGTTATTAAGATGTTTTGTTAAGAAGTGCTCTCAAAGATGCTTTCTAAATACGCTCACCGGCCACTTTATTAGAAACCCCCACCTTGTGCTTCCACTCACCGGCCACTTTATTGAAAAACCCTAAGCTTTCACTCATTGGCCACATTATGAGCTCCATCCTTCAATGTCCACCATGTAGGTGTGCAGTAAAAGTGCACAGTAACTGCAATTACTCAAACTGCAGCCTGCAACCACTAAGGCGTTAAAAGGAGTAAAACCATTCAATTGAGAAGAAAATTCAAATCTTTTCCAAAACAGCAGTAGTTTCCCCAAACTATTCTACATTCAGCTCAGCAGACGGCCTCACCCAGTCACTGACTTTCTACTCGTTCTTCAGGTCACATGGATTTTAAATCTCATAGTACAATCGTTTCTTTCTCGACATCAGATGGAAAAGCTATACTGACTTCTTTCCAGTCATTCGCATAGATCTGGGCGAATCAACATCATGGTGTTTTCTGATCTTATTTTAGTCACCTTACTGTGAACAACATTTACCAGCTGGTACAAAAGTTCGCTTTTGTTTTTTTTTCTTTTTTTAAAGCAAACTTTACTGTCTTGTTCATTTTCCTTTCAAAGATGTCCTTTTTTCCATAGCAGGGGTGAACCTGATTACTAATGCTATACTGCTAACTTCATCCAGCATAATTGCATTAAGTCTTCACCAGTCTCTATGGGATTTGCTGTGCCATGCACAAACGATGGGGTACATTCACTTTCACAACTTTGAGTTTAAACACAACCCTATGAGGATTATAAGACATCCGTATAATGCTTTTACTTTCTATACTGAGGTTCCTAAGTGAATTCCTTTCATAAATACTTTAGCCCACCTGTGGGTATTTGTTAAAAGAGCTTAAAAAATATTGCCGTTTATATCTTTAACTTTAAAACAGAAATGAAACCACCTCTCTGAGAACTTATTAAACTTTAAAAAGTAATAAAATATTAATTGCAGTAACTGTCTAGCAGCTCTGCTGCCAGTAAGTTACAGTAAATTTCCAGAGTTATTTTAACTACAGTGAAGTTCATATTCTAAAGCTTACACATAAAGCATGGATAATCTGTCTATATCCTTACAAATCGGTCATTTTCTTACTAATAATGGCAAAGCAGGATTTCCTGCCTTCTTCCTCTATGTGCCAACCGGGCTGGCTTTGCTCAATTTCTTAGTGAAACTGTACTAAATACAGACGTCACTGCAGAATTCATGACAAATGGTTCATTGAAAGCAAGGAGGAAGCAGCTGCTGGGCTCTGTGTTAGACAGTGTTAGAGAGAACAAAGCTGAAAAAAGGTACTGACAGGCTCGCATAAGGGCACTCAGCCAAATAAAGCCATGTAGATTTCTGTAAAGAGCAAAAACATTCAGACAGAATTTCTCTGAGTGAATTCAATTTGCGGAATGATTTATGATTCTTTTTTTTTTTTCGGGGAAAAAAAAAAAAAAAAAAAAAAAAAAAAAAAAAAGACCGCAGGTCAATTATCACATAAAAAAAATATGTGCAGGTCAATTAACTTGACATTTTCCCATTGAGAGCGTGTTCACAAGGACATGAGTCACTTTGAGTATCTAAAGTACCTAGGAGCATATGTATTATTAAGCTCTCATGGAAAAATGCCACAGCACTTCAAAAAGGTACAGAAAGGTGTCAATCAGCACCCTGAGTAAGGCCACTCGTACTCAAAGTAATACCATAAAACAGGGAGAGGCATTAACACCAAAGAAGCACAAATATGTCTTTGAATGTAAACCACTGTGAGAGGCTTGATCAGCACATTGGACAGCGCCTTGCCAGAAGAAACAGTACCACAAATAAGGCCAACATTTCAGCACCATGGATAAGGCTATGGCTGCAGAGGACAACATTTCAGCACCATGGATAAGGCTATGGATGCAGAGGACAACATTTCAGCACCATGGATAAGGCTATGGATGCAGAGGACAACATTTCAGCACCATGGATAAGGACACCACACTTGGCAGCACAGTACTTTGGACGGGTGCAGAACAATGAGCTGATATATGAACCTTGGACAGCAGCCCTGCAGCCCTTCATGGCCTGAGCCTCCCTGAAGATTCCTATAATCCTGCTCCAGGCACCTGCACTTTATCTTCTGATTACTGCCACAACTTTCTCATTTGATAAGCTTATAATTTACACTCACTCAGTGTGTTTCAATGCTGCTAATTACCTATTTTGCCTCTTTTATGGTGCTTATTAGTCACTCTCGAAGGTTTATGTCCCATTCACACTGTACTGTTACATTGTTGTATTGTCTATTAATGGAACTGTCTCTGTCATACCTTGCCTTTTGTTCAATACTGTCAATTGCCTCCTGTGCAGGATCATACTTGTGGTGCAATACCTGTCACTCTGGAAGGTTTGCATCCTGTTGCAAAGTGATGCAGACTTGCACTTTGTCGCATGAGGAAAGATCTCATCACACTATGTATGTGTTCACAGCTGCTGATGACAATAAAGTAACCTTGAACCTTGATGCACACCAAAGGGTCAATATTAATGTAATTAGGTGTTCTTAGTCTAACTCAGATAATCACACTAGCTTAAGTCAACTTAAGCTAGTGTGATTAAAACTGGCCAGACTATTAGATATTGATCTGAATGAGTTAATGCTGCCGGACCCCCCACCCCTAAACACACGGTTTACCAGCATGAGGTAAACATGTTTGTCGTCTTTATCTGCTGTTTAATGGCTGTTGGCAAACAGATTTATTTTCAGGTGTATTTTGTTAGTCTTTAGTCAGATATTTCAGCAGTGTGGGGAATTTAGGGAATTTAATATATTTTTTGTAACTGTTGCATTAATGCACAAATCCTATGTTTTTATTTTGCTATTACCTATTCTTTTTATCGAAATGTAATTGCTTAATTAAAAGTTAAACAGTGAAAGTAAACTCAAGCTATAGACACTCTCAAACTGTTCAACAAGCAGCTTCTCCTTCCAAGCGAGTTTACATTCATACCGCTTGATTTTTTTTTCTTTGGTTTTTTTTTTCTCTCATTGCCAGACTCACTGATCCAGTTACATCATTGACCATCTCACATGATAGGACTTGCTTGATTTTAGACTAGCAGCACATAATTGCTTTTAATTTCAATCCAGATGCTTCAAGTACTAAAACACCAGTACATATGAGTGTGGAGGAAACCAATTTGCAATCTTTCAACTGCTTTAGTTGCAGCTGTGAGTGCTATCATGTGAAATGGTCAATGATGTAACCAAATTCTGGCAATGAGAAAGGGAAAAAAAAGTGGAAAGAAAAAAAACAAACAAACAAGAGGTGTAAATGAAAACACGCTGGGAAGGAGAAGCTGCTTGTTGAACAGTCTGAGAGTGTAACCAGAACTTCAAGTCAGTCACTTTACAATGTCAAGTCATTGCATATATTCATATTTAACTCTGACACACAGTCTGTAACATTTCAACAAAAATGGCCACTAAAACAGAACAAGTAATTAAAGACATAACCAGTGTTGTCTTCTCGAACACCATCCAGATTTTTCTTAGGCTGGCACAGACTTGTGGCTATGATTTATGGCTCAGTCCTCTCATTCATGCTTTTTGAATATCAGTGCTGGTGTTGCTTACAATGGCCGCCTGTCATGGTGAGGTTTTGTTCGTTTTTGTAGCTCACGGTAAGTGACACTGTGTCCTAAACCACACAGCTCCACCATAATAAAGATCTAGATGTGGTTTAAGCAGAGAGAAGTTTCAGTGATGTATTTTCATGGAAATAACACGGGCAATTTGTGTGACTATTCAGTTCTGCTGTTTGACAGCTACATTATCGTTGCAGCTGCAGGTCAAAAGTATGGAAGCAAAAGTTGGATTCCAAACACGTCTTGACTGATCGAGTACATTTGGGGTAAGTAGGAAACCCTCTTGAGCACGTTTAGATAAATCAGTGACAAACGGTGCAAAAATATTTGTCCCCCTAATATAACTGACAGCTGTCATCCATAAATTAAACTCTAGTCATTTGGTGCAAAATGTTTTTGCAGGCTCTGGACTAATTAGCACAACAAAGGTTTGGATTTTCCTTCCAGCTGAAAGTGAGTGCTGGTGATGTTGAGCCGTCCAAGCTGAGGCTCAGACTTCTGCTGTCAAAAGTGCACCCAACTGAGACCAACCAAATGCCACTGATGTACGCCACAGTGGCTTGTCTGGGATTCATCCCACATACACACAGACACACACACACAGACACACACACACAGACACACACACACAGACACACACTGTTTGCACTTCTGGTTTTGCATCGCTTGTCCTGACATTCTGTGTGTAAAGGGCATTTAATGACAAACAGAGAAGCCAATGAGAACTTGTCAGGGGTCCTGTCCCATTTCTACTCAGGCTCTGTGGCATTTGTGCCACTCATACTGAAACCTAGCCTGGCTGAAGATGTATTAATTATAATCTACTAACAATTCCAACTACAATTCTATTATTATGGTGGGCATTATACAAATACACTGGAATACCAAGCAATATTCAAAGCCTATACAATGCTATTCAAGTTAGCCCTTGTTTTTGCTTTGTATCTTTGTATTTACTGTTATAAGATTGATCAAGGTTTACAGAGTGCTGGTAGAAGTCCCATTCACAGCTAAGAATATGATATACATACATTTTTGTCACATAAAGTATATACAATTGTCTAATGACTGATGGACGAAGCATGGATACAACAATTAGTTGCTCAAAAACGATGTAAACTATGAGACAATATTGACTACAGTATACTACAGGAAAGCTTGTACTGTTTCATTGTCTTAAATAAATTAGTCTCGAAAGAACTTGTGGGAATGGGGGTTGTGGGAAAAGTAGAGAACTGAAGAAGAAAAGCCCCTGGGGGGTCTCCAGGGTCATTTCTGGGTGGAGTTAGCATGTGCTGCGTGGGTCTCCACCAGGTTCTCTGGTTTCCTCCCACAATCCAAAGACGTGCATGTCAGATGAAACAGAGATGTTTAATTGCCCCCAGGTGTGAGTCTGTTTATCCGTGTGCCTGCTCTGCAATGGGCTGGCAACCTGTCCAGGCTGTCTCTTCGTCTTTCACCCTGTGACTGCTGGAACAGGCTTCGGCATCCCCTGTAATCCTGGCTAGAATAAACAGCTCAGAAAATGAATGAATTAATGAATGAACAAACAAACGGAGTCAAACCCCAGACAGAATAATGGTGATGGGAGAGAAACATCCAATGAGAATGATTAATAAAAAACACAACATTTGTTTAGAGTCTATTATAGAAATAGTCATAAGAAGCAGTCCCAGTTCAGCAGCAGGTCTCAGTCACTGTAGTGGAACTCAGAGCTCAGGCTTTAAGGACAGGTTTGCAGTAGGAACACTGTTCCCTCTCGGAGCCACTCTTAGTCTCTCTCTGGTTTTCCTGTCTGTTCTTCAACTACTGAGGACACTATTTCTGAACACTCTGAGCTGTCACAGCCCCTCTGCTGAGTACAGGGGTGGAGGAGCAAAACAGATACATACAGAGGCAGAGGGTAAAGAGACAGAGAGAGAGACAGAGAGAGACAGAGACACAGAGACACAGAGACACAGAGACAGAGAGACAGAGAGACAGAGAGACAGAGAAAAAATGTGAAATAGAAAGGGGCAAAGAGAAAAGGTAAAGGAGAGAAAAGAAAACGAAGAGAAAAAGATAGATGGATAGATAGATAGATGGCTAGACAGACAAACAGATAGACATAAAAGTGAGTGTAAGAGCACAAGAGATAGAGAGCGTGCGAGAGAGTGAGAGCATGAAAGAAAGAAAGAGCAAGTGAGATGGAGAAACAGCAAGAGTCTGGATGTAAACTGTAGACAGTAAAGGCATCACAAGTAAAAGGGAGGAAAAACTATGAGTGAGCAAGAGATACACACACATATATACACACACTTACACAGACACAGACACAGACACAAATTCAAATCCCAGTGAAAGGGAGAGTTATAAAATGAGCACCATAAAATTCAATAGGAGGGATTAGCCACATGTTACGGCAACCTCCGAGCAACTTATCTCCAACCATACACACAGCACACACACAGGCTCAGCGTCAGCCAATCAGAGGCCGGCGACTCGCGGGACACTCATCGGCCGGGCATTATCCCTCTAATAACCATACACCAAAAGCCAGACAGACGGGGAACGTGAGTATACGTGTGTGTGTGCGTGTGTGTGTGTGTGTGTATGTGTGTGTTTCCACAGTGGCCGTTAACTCCAACAGAACAGCAGAGCGCATTAACTTGGAGCCCTGTTCATGGCCTCATTAAACTTTCAGCTTCAGTAATGGGCTCTAAAGAGTGTCTTCTGTCCTTGGAGATGCTTTTTGTTCAAATCCACACACACAAACACACACACACACACACAATCACACACACACACACGAGTGTGATGCCTGGTTGTGTTACAGCACTGCTGCACCTGATCCATTGATCAGTGTGAAGTTCAATCCACTGCTATTTTTTTCTGCTGCCCTTTTCGTTTGTGACTCAAACGCCATTCAGTGTCATTCAGCACCTGCAGCCTTCACCTGTTCTGGGGTAAGGCCAGATCACTTCTACTATAATTTAGTATCATTTATAATGGCACCTTGTAGCTTACTGGTGAAAGTGTATGTATCAAAACAATGTTTGAGGTGTACACTGTCAAAAAGTCACTTTTCAGAGCACAAAGGCAGCTCAGGGTGGAACCGTCAAGGGTTCTTCAGTACCTTTAGTACAGGAACATTATTGTATCGTACTTCACTGCATTTATAGTTTTAAGTTATATTGACTATACCCCATTTTCACTGTAGTTAGGAGTTTATTACACTCAGGGAAAAGTGTACTAAATCGCCACTGTGGTGGTACCACTCATCACTGGGGGTTATTTTTATTTAAGTTGAACTGGTTCCACAGCTCCATCCCATAACTCCAGGGTTTTTATTGTATTTATTTTATCTATTGCTATTTTAAAATGTCTAAATATTATGTACAAATATTATCCTTTAACCTGAGAAAGACCTATTAAAGTTACACAATCGCACCTTAAACCACTGTTTGAGTGTACATCTACACTGATATACTGTTTCTGTACAGTACTTTCCTTTAAATATTATTACGTTATTACGTCAATACATATTTATTACATATTTCGTTACATAATTACACATTTACATTCAAATTTCATTTCACATTACATAATCAACAGGTTCTGACTTCTGTTTGTTTCAATATCAAGCAACGACAAAAATGGCAAAAAATGTAAACAGTAGGTTTTCTTTGCACTGTGGACGGGAGCAAATTCAAATCATAATAAAACGCCTCTTGTTCTTTTCAACAGTGAAAGGAGATTTACAATCTGCACTATCAATTTATACACTTGTTTCTTTTAACTACAAGTCAGAAATCATATTACTCTTTTCTTCATAGAGTTTTAGCCAGTGATCACATGCTAATAGCTTGTCTAGACACACAGATCTAATCAGGGGTAGAAAAAAGATCTAAATTGATTTCCTCAGCCCAGTCAGGCTACGTTTTACCCCATAATTGATAAAAGATCTAATTAATTAAATACTAGTGAGTGTGTCTATTGCAATATACACTTGTTAGAGTGCTATGTCCATAGTTTGCAGTAAAGTGTAATTAATTGGGTAGTATTGTGGTTCAGCCAAATAGACACAGTAGGGAATAGAGAGTAGAAATATTTCAGACAAAGGTTTTGAACACTGTATGTTGTTTAAGTCATCCTTCAGCTAACAGTATTTAAAATCAACCAAATAAATCACCATAATCAACCCAGTGACTCGGTATGGATCGACCTATTATGTTCCTGACACGCATTTAAGAAATGCAAAACCTTCTGGGTTAATATTGAATATTTTACTACTGAGATAGAATATAATATGAAGCGCAGATATTCAAATGGGAAATGTTAAAAGGTTTATCTCTATTAACCACAAAACCTGTATTTTTCTCCATGTGCCATCTCTCTCTGCTGAAAGAGTCTTTCTCTGGCCATTCACAGCCCTTAGTCTCCGTTCCCTGGACCATCTGTTAGTTAAGCACACACTCAGGTGAGAACGGAGAAAAGCGCTGAGGAGTAAAAGAGCTCATTCAGAGTCCAGGGAAGGGCGAGTGAACACAAACAGTCATGAGAGCCTGCGAGACTAGAAATGGGAATTGTAACAATTTTTGCAATTCAAGTATCAGAATTTTATAATAAATACTGAGGATATGGAGGTTCTGAACCAAACCCGCTCATGTGACGTGAGCCACACTGTTTTCATCTCGTTGAGAGAAAGCTGCAGGATTCCATTCAAGGTTAAGGCTTTATTTTTCAAACTGAATGTTTTTATTTTTGTTTTACCTGACGACAGACCTTCTGAAGACAGACCTTTTGAAAAACTACTGAAGATTTTCCAAAAGCATTCAGTGTTCCAGTGATGTGGGGGAAGAAAAGCTTTCGCTTTGTAATCTAACAATATGAATTTCAGCTCCTCTGTGTACATGAGGAGTATTTACTGAATGATTCACTGTACAGCTGCAGTATAAAAAGTAAGGAATGTGACTTGAATGTCTCACACACTTCAAATGGGTTTTTGGTTTGATTTGCTGTACAGTGTTACTGAATGTGTGGTACAATTATCTTGATGCTAACACAGGAATATGCATGTAGGTGGTAGTGAAAACTAACATAGTTGTGGTGATAATTTGGTGAACCACAACTGCTTAGAAGGATTTTTGCTTTTAGGAGTGAGAGGTATTTCTATTAATGATGTGATAAAATCACAGTAAAAATGGCCTCTCGTGGCATATTGCAAGTCACAATAACGACCTCATAAAGTCAGAAAATATGTCAACAACAGACATTGCAAGAGGTTTTTTTTGGATAATCTGTACCTGTCTGGCTGGGATTTGCCAATGAAATGTTAACATTTACCTAAAGCACATTTACATCATACACTGATGTTGATTTGTGTATTGTCCCAAAAAAATAAAAATACTAAAATAAAGTACAGTAAAACTGTTTTTTTTATTCCAAACATCACAAATTACCTGAATTTCTGATTAAATTTTCACATCCCCACAGCAGTACCCCAGGCTTCCACTTGGGAAAGTTACTTTCCATCCTGTCTGTATTTTCCCCCAACACCTGTCCTTTCACCTGTTCAATAATGAACACCTCAATAATGAAAATAAACACCTGTTTAATAATAAACACCTCAATAATTCATTCCCTCGCCACTATCCACCCGGGCTCAGTCATGTGTTCCAACTGCTTTAGTGTAACTTGTGTTTTCCTCGTCTTCCTACATTTCATTTATCTTCCAGACTCACTTCTCCTCACTCCCTCGTCTCTCCTCGCTTTATCGCTCACTGAATCTCTTTAAATTTCAGCTGCCATGGGTAGTATTTTCTTGTTTTCCGCTCTTAGTTCATTCACTTATTTTTGTAATTTCGTCACCATTTCTCTTCTCCCTCTCCCTAATGTTCCCTTTACCTTTCTCGCTTACTAGCTTCCCTTCCTCCGCTCTTCTGTTTCTGGTCCACGTTCCTTTCACTCACTCACTTTCCCTCAAGTCCACTTCAGTTTCTCTCTCCCTGCCTCTTAGTTTCTCACTCCCCTTTCCTTTCTTTTTTTCTCTCTCTTCTGACACACTCCCCTTCGCTAGTCAGTCTTTATCTCTCTATTTCTTATTTTTCTGTTACCATTTTACTTTGTGTTTCTAGTATTTCTAAGGCGGTAGGAGCCTTGTGGATAAAACACTTGTCTGTGACCCCGACGAGCACGATGCTGCAGGTTAAACCCTCCCTGCTTTCTACTTTTCTGTCCGTGAGCAAGACCCTTAACCCTCGGTGTGTCCAGGGGAACGGTCCCTGTAACTAATGATTGTAAGTCGCTCTGGTTAAGAGCGTCAGCCAAATCCCCCCCTTTAGTTTTGTATTCATTTATTAAAAATTCAAAAGTTCAATCAAGCCTCCATTTCTCCATTTTCTTACACTGTTTACTCCAGTCTGAGCACGGAGGGTTCACAGACTTTTCCCCACCACAGGCCCCACAGGAATGTCGATGATCAATAGACGTCACGTTAATAAAGAACCAATCGTATGAGTATGGATATCTGTGTACAACGCACCAACAAAAACAAAAAAACAAATAAATAAATAAAAACGTGTGAAAAGATGATGGATCCATCATTCTGCTCAGTTGAGAGGCCCACCCATGAGTGACGTGATCCACAGCTGTGACACATCAACGATGCCACAATCAGGACTGAGTCAGCTTAGCACTCACCATGACTTCCGTCAGAGTAGTTATGACCTCCACAGGAACGGAGCCATGTCTCTCGCCAGCTGAGTGTCATGTGTGAGCACACATCAGCTCAGAGTTTTACCCGGCTTCAGTGGAAGCTTCAGTGATACTTACACTGCCCCAGCAGCCCTTCGCATTACGTGAACAATTCATGCTGAACAGATCAATGAAAAATGGTTCAGAATATAATCTTGTTACATTAACATGCAAACAAGATTTTTGCTTCTCCTATAAAGTTACCATTTTAGAAAGGCAGTGAATATGAGTTTCAAGCAGATGAAAACTATACGGCTACATCTCTAGACACAACTTCTTAGGTCCATATTGTCATAAATATTGGATTTATTTACTTCAGCAACTCACCTCAAAATGATTCTCTGAAGTTGAGCATCTGTACCTTATTTTTCACTGGATCTAAGACATTAAAACCACAATAATTTGTATTGTCTTCTTATTTTGAGCTCTTCTGCCTAATAACATTGGAAACATTCACATTATGTTGATCAGAACTGACCAGATATAAGCAGTAGGCATGTCTGGGTCTTATTTAGACACTTCAGTAAGATTCCACATTTCATCCCTAGTATGATTTTACTTTTTTGTCCACATCAACACATTCATCATTTGGGTTTCTCTTCCATTTACCCCCTTTTTAAAGCTGCACTCATGATTAACTATACAAGTAAGTCGAGAATGTATTGATGCTATCAGTAATATAATAGGGCTTTATAATTTAATACATTTCTGGTCATTTTCCATCGATTTGCTCTGTGAAAGAATCATTAATTTCATCGCTATGTGTATAGTCTGTTTTCAAGAAATCAGCTCGTTTTTCAGACAATCAGGACAATTTATTGTGCACCCCAATAAATCATAGGTCTGCACAATATATTGCCTGCAAATCTGTATTGCAATATCAGTCTCTGCAATACTGATAAGACTGTAATATGCAAATGAGCCTCTGACCAATCACAGTGTTTGTGACTGGGTGACCAATCACAGCTACCAAGTGAACTACTGGGTTTTTTGATGAATCAAGGTTTTCTTGTAATCCAACAAGTCTTATTTCTAACCGTTAAAGAAGTTGGTAAATGGGTGCCTGAATGGGCGGGGCTAAACTGCTCTAGTCAGAATAGGAAAAATATTGAAATGGGTTGATTTTCTGACATCACAAAAACTATGATTTTTAAAACGGGCCATTTCTGGACTTCATAATCTGATCCAGTCACAGCGTGTTCAACACCTGTCTTTTCATGAAGACGATTACTTTACATTCATGTTTTGCTTTATTTGTTTGGGTCATTTCTCATACACCATGTCCACATTCACCCATCTTTACTGTAAACAGCGATTTTATGTATGTATGTATGTATACATACGTTACCCTTCTGACGTTGGACTGGGCTTTTAGCTGTGTAATGGAATTACAAGTAACATATGATGAAACTGTATAATTGGGGTTGCCTACTTGAGGTCCAGTACATGATGTACAGAGAGGAACCTTTACTTCTTTCCCTTTCTTAACCAAACTTCTTATAAAATTCTGCAGGAGAAAGCAAATTAACAGTCAAAAAAACAGACATTTTGATTGCTGTGGCTATAAATTCTCATGAGTTTCTATGGGATTTTTTTCCAACATTCTGTTCGGAAGTTTATCCAAGTAGGTGGAGCATGGAAAGGTAACTTTTATTGGCTGAAAAACACTGTTTATGTTTGCTGAGGTGTTTTAGCAGAGGGCCATGCTGGCCCTCCGGCTGCCGCCTCTCAGTAACAGGCCCTTCACAGAAGAGCCTGGGTGGAGCACACTGTCATTCTGGGTCTTACATAAACATCTACCGCCACTCAGCAAACACAGATGCGCCGATTAGCCACAGAAACACATGGAACTACATAACAGCTGAAGGAAAATACAAAAGCCAAAAATCACCACAAACGGAGCCAGAAACACAAACAACAATGACTAAGAAGATCTGCTGAATTATGTTACATAAGGCATCAGAGAATCTGGTAAACAATTTCAAAATTGTAACTTTCACAATACTTTTGGTTCTTTATGTAAAAAGGCTGCCAGTCATACCATTCTAGTGATGAATCCACTGCACATTCTAGTGGAACAAGACCATGTAACTACAGAAGAGCTGAAAGAAAATGCAAATGACATCAAAAATCAAATAACACAAAGTAAAAGAACACAAAGAACACTGAAACTGTGGGCCCAGGCCTATATACACGACATTTTACAAATCTGCAGATGCCGATGTGTTGACATATATTTAATTCTGAAACAATACAAAACAATAGAACACTACCACCAGCACCACCAAGACCACTACCAATCATTTCTTCCACTAGAGAAGGAAAGCTTCTCGGTTCAAAATTCACTTGCAACTACACTTATAGTCTGCATTCGAGAGAAATCTAACAGTTAATTCTATAACTGCATCAAAAATATCAGTTTAAAACAACAGTTCAGTTTTTCTTTTTACATCTGTTGATATCAATATCATCACTACAAAACCACTGCTGAAGTCCATTGTGTAAGATATAGATCTGATGTGTAAGATATAGATCTTTAGGCCCAGTAGCCTAAAGGATGTACTGCTCTGGAGCACAATAAATATGTCTGAAGTATTGGTCAAATCAAACACCTGCCCAGTGCAAATATTTCTCTTCTTAAGTGAACATCTGTCAATACCGATATGAGTCCAATTGCATTGTGCGTCCATAACTTCAAATCATTTTAATAATTCACTTTAGTGGAGGTAATGTCCATTTGTGATGAAGGAAAATGATAAGTGTACACACACACACACACACACACACACACACACAAACACACACACACAAACACACACACACACTTCACGTTCCCAGACACCTGTACTATTTAACCTTTAGTGTTGAGCACTTTGGTGTGGTAAATGTCATAGCAAGCACAGG
>JBBPCX010035457.1:0-15807 GCA_037974365.1 Hydrocynus forskahlii | reverse complement strand
ACCAGTTCTGCTATTTAGAATGCAAAAACTTTAAACCTCAATATCTCAAAACTGGTCAGAGTGTAGATAGAACCTTAGAATTCTAAGGGGACGACCTCTAACACAGCTACAAAACAACATAACTAACACCGCCACCTCCACCTACAAAGCATAAATAAGACCACTGCCTCCACCTACAAACATCGCTAACACCAGCAGCTCCACCTACAAACACCACTAACACCACCACCACCTACAAAGACATCACTAACATCAGCACCTCTGCTAACAAAAAAATGACTACCACGGCCATTGCCTGAAAATCAGCACTATTCCTTTGTGAGCAGTGGTTAAACCTGCTGTGTACATGCAGAGTAATATGAGCGTAAACAGACTGAAGAGCAGTAAAGTAACTCAGCAGCTCTTTGATTTCCTCCCTCTGCACTCGTACCTGTCATCCAGAGCTTGCGAATTCAAGCTCGTGAATCTGCTGCTTCACACACACTTTCAACTGAGTTTGAATTTGGTTCTGAGAGTTCCAGACAGGGTCAAACATGTCACTCACACACACACACACACACACACACACACACACATACAAACACACACACGTAAATGTGGCCATGCTCCACCTAACCCAACTCTAATCTTTGGTCTCTTTTACTGTTTTTTGTAAGAGAGATAAAAGCACACACACGCACACACACACAGACAGAAGGTCTACCACACATGTGGTGTACGACTAGCATTCTCCTTGCAGTGTTAGGCAGATTATATTTATCGTGTGTGTGGGAGTCACTGTAAACTCTATGTGGTGGCACTGTTGTCTGGGTCACTCTGTCTCCCTCTCTCTTATTGTGTATGTTTGTGTTCTCTTAATTTCTCTCCCTCTACTATATTCGTTTCTTTTCTTCCTTTTTTCTTTTTCCTTATTTTCTTACTCATTTCTTTAATTTCTTGTGTTTTTTCTTCATTTGATTTTTGCTCTCTTGCTGTCATTTTTTTCTTTCTTTTGTATTTTTCTGTCTTTATTTATTTTTTATTTATATTGTTTTTCATTCTGCCTTTTGACTATTTGATATTTTTTCCACATTTCTTCCTTCCTACCCTCTTTTGTTTGCTTTGTTTTCCCTCTGTTCTTTCTTTTCTTTTCTCTGTACTTGGGGAGACGCATATTTATTTTGTCGTTTCAAGTCAAATCAGGGTAAAATATCACTGAGCAGCTTTTCAGGTCACTGACTGGCTACAGACAAACACACAACACACATGATTTAAATAAAGCTCTCTCTCTATCTGTCTATCTAGCTATCTGTCTATCCATCTCTCTCTCTCTCTCTCTCTCTCTCACTCTCTCTCTCTCTCTCTCTCTCTGTCCCTTGCCAGGGTGTATTCAAGCTGTTTGAGTGCACTGGGACCTGCTCCGGTTACTCAGCAGAAGAAGAGTACAAGAAAGTCAGCAAATGCAGAGTGACAGTAGTGTGTGCAAAGAGAGAAAGAAGAAAGAACGACTGTGGAGAACTAAAAGGAGGGAAAACAACACACACAGGAAAAATACAGAGAAATACAGCTCAATCAATTCAGTTGTCAAGGCATGTGTGTGTGTGTGCGCGTGTGTGTGTGTGTATGTGTGTGTGTGTGTGTGTGTGTGTGTGTTTGCAGCGGTAGGTACCTTTCAATAGTGCCCTATTGTAGGACAACCAGTGAATCGTTCCAATCCCTCCAAGGCTCACACAAGTGCATGGGAAGGCTCTCTGGTCTGATCGCATGGAAGAGCTACTGTTACACAAATTGCTAAAGAAGCTCATGCTGGTTATGACAGAAAGGTGTCAGAACATACAATGCATGACAGATTGCCTAGACCTTGAAGCAATGAAAGAAGGTGACCTGGTCTGAATCGTGTTTTCTTTTACATTATGCGGATGGCTTAGTGCGTGTTTATCAATCAATTAACTTGGAGAAGGGATGGTGCCAGGATGCACTATGGGAAGTAAGCTGGCAGAGGCAGTGTGATGCTCTGGACAATGTTCTGCTGGAAATACTGGCATTCATGAAGATGTTACTTCAACATGCACCACCAAAATTGTTGCAAAAGTATACCCCTTCATGGCAACAGTATTCCATAAAGGTAGTGGCCTTTTTCAGCAGCATAATGTGCTCTGACACTCTGAAGAAACTGTTTAGAAAGGGTTTGAGGTGCTGGAGCCTATCCCAGCAGTCTTTATCAGAAAGGCAGAGAAACAGCCTGGACAGGTCACCAGTCCATTACAGGGCAGACACAGACACAAAGACACTAACACATACACACACACACACACGCACGCACACACACGCACGCACGCACACACACACACACACACATATGTGTGTGTTGTCTACTGTGATGGACTAATGACTGTTGAGGGTGTTTCTGAGATGATACCTATGTATTTGTAAGTATCTATGAATAAAAATCCACTTCATATGTATATGCATGCTACAGGGAGTCCTCGAGTTACGACACAGATCCGTTCCTTCGACAGTGATGTAACCCGATTTTTGGTGTAAGTCAAAACACACCATAGCCTAAGTCACTTACCGATCCTAACACAGTTGTAACATCATGAAAAACACACCTAAGCCACAGAAAAAGGAAACGGAACTCCCTCACTCATACGCTGCGTTACTGCATATTCTTCCGCCATGTGCAACCAACCTGGTTTGCCCACTTAGTCCATAAGTCCGAGGTTAATGGTGTAAGCCGAGTGGGAGTGGAAGTGAGCACTGTAGGCTCGAAACACCGTATGCCAAGACCGTTGTAACTACTATTAAGATCTGTATTACTATTGTACTACTATTAAAATCTAATCTTGTAGCTCTAAAATATTAATGCCTCAGTGGAAGTAATTTTGGACCTTTTTTCATTAGTTAATTTCTCAGTTCTCACTTTGACTTGTGAACCAAAAATAAATGTTTGTGCTCTTTCAATTTAAAAAATGAGATATAAATCAAAGTTAAACAAAAAAACAAAACTTTACAAACCCAGGAGCATTTTTGTCTTTAAAATGTACATGAACAGTCACATACATGAGCACACACACACACATACACACACACACACACACACCTTGGAGACAATCATGACACATTTTGGCAGGGCGGCCTCAGTAAAATCTAATCATTCAAACACACACACACACACACACACACACACACACACACACACACACACACCAATTCATAATTTCACAGTGCCTTCAGAAGATTAAAACTATTCTCTCAGCCTTGCCTCATGCAGACAGATACATCAGAACACAAAGACAGAGGAAGTCAACGATGTCTTTCTCTCTCTTTCTGTGTCTCTCTCTCTCTCTCTGTGTCTCTTTTGTGAGGGATGGTTCAGAAGTTGGCATTCTTTTTCTGTCCTCCCCCACAGTATGTGTGTTTGATGTGTGTGTCAGTAGCTTTCTGTTTCTCTGTCTGTCTATAATTTAATCACCCTCAGCTTTGAACTTATCACACTAAAGCTTCACACTTTACCAACATAGACAAAACAGACTGAGAGGGAGAGAGAAAGATAGAGGTAGAGAGAGATACAAATTAAGAGAGAAAGAGAAAGAATGACTGGCCATCATGACAGACTACTTAGCTCTCTGTACATTAAAACACCAATTATTTGATTGAAAACTATAGCATTTTCCTGGTTTGTCTTCACTAGCATTTAAGTGAAGTGGCCCTTGTAACTGAAGAGCAAATTTCCAAAACTCACTCAGTCCATTTTTTATGATTTTTTAGGTTTTAGGAGCGAGATATTTTAATCAACCAGGGGGTTAGGGTTTTTTATATAATCAGATGATTATGGTACGATATGGTATGACAAAGAGATGAGGAGATGTCTGGGGACGAGTACTGTCTGTACAATTTGTCTCTCTGCCTTGGTTTGGGCGCACGTTGCAGGATAATAAATAGAAAAGCAGAAGTAAGAAAGGCCACTTCTTGGAAACCATGCATGGGGGGGCAGCGTGACCCTTAGGAGATCTTTTGGGACACAGAGAGAATAAAAACCCATGTGTCTTGTACGTAAGCAGCTATCCCTGTCAGACTACCAACTGGGTGCTCTGAGTACGGATCGCTCCATTGCTGGCAATGCAATAAACTTTGTTTGATTTTTCTAAACATCTCTCTGATCTTGAGTCTTGAATTCCATTAGAGCCCGGTAAAATTCCGGCCACCACATAGGTAACGCTACTATTGGCATATTTTTACATCACCTCTTCATGTGCAATAGTATAACCGACCAAAACTCACTAAGTCTTTGCATAATACACAGTACAAAATTAGGTGAATTTCCAAAACTCACTCAGTCCACTCGCACGAGTGGTACTTACTTACCCAGGTCTCCAAGGTGGTAGATCATAAACAATCATCGACTCTATGCTGTGTCATACTTGTACATAATTTTGTGACATTGAATATCAATTTACCTAAAAATTATTTTCATTATGTTTTTTAAACAAATTTGCCCATACTAAAATGACAAGTAATTAAAATTTCAACATTTTGTTTCCTGTAAGAATTGCTTTCCAATAGGTAAAACAAGTAAAAACAATTAAAACGTGAGTTTTGGAAATTCCCTCTTAAATTACGCGTGAGCGTATCACAGCACACAGTGTGAAATCCTTTCTCTGCATTTAACCCATTCACCGAGTGAAGCAGGGGGCTGCCACCAACGAAGCAATGTGTGGGGACAGTACCTCCGTCATGACACTTGCAGTGTTAGGATTTGAACACACAACCATCTGATTGCAGGGGCAACCCCCTAACCATTAGGCCATCAACTGCCCCAAAAGCTTGCAATTAATGTTTTAAATAATAAATGAGGAGCATAGTGTCAGAAAAATGCAAAATGGTGTCAAACGTAAACATGTTAAAATAATTGCAAATTATTAGTACAATGCTGTTATAGTTATAACAATAGATAATTATTCATTGTTTAGCATTTTCCAGTGGTCAAAAACTTTCACCACTTTTTGCTACTTTTTGTTTTAGTTTTGTGCTACTTTTTTGTACTTTAGTTTTGAGTGTTTTATCAGCATTCTATGTGTAGCTAAAAATAATAAAAGGAAAAAAGTGATTCCAAAATTTGAATGCTGACATATTTAAAAATATATATATAAAATGTAAAATTTATTAAAAGCTAACATCTCATTGAAGCATACATCACTTTTAGCGCTGTCAGATTTCATATCCTGGCATTTGCTGTTTTCTAAGTTAGCACTGACACTTTTGCAACTGTCCTGTCCATGCTGCACCTACTAATGCATTTAAATGAGCATGATTGCTTAATAGCTATAATAACTAGTGGGACAGCTTTGTATAAACTTTCAGAATCTTGAATAATACTGAGTTTTCAAATTCAGTGTCAAGCTTAAGTATACATTTTATATAGATTTCGTATAAAAGTTGTATAAAAGCGTTCTCAAATTCATATTGTCAAAGGTGCAGGAGGAGCAATGTCAAGATCAGGCAAACAGGAATAATAGAGACAGTCCAAAGTTGTATTCCAGAGACACATCCAAGTCATACAGGGCTAAACAGAATCATAAGGGTCAGACAAGGCCCGTGATCCAGGAAAGAACAAAAGTCAAGAAACAGAAATAGGAGTATCGTAAGCAAGGCTAGAGGCATGAGTGAAAAACAAACCAGATCAAAGTTCAGGGTAGACGAAGGCAATGAATACAAACACTTAGTACGCCAGTACACCTAATGAGGGAATAATTCACTAAGTTCTACCCCAGTCGTTCAATAGTGATTGAAACAGTAAGTAAACTAATCACTACATCCTGGGATCACTACAAGCTGCCCTGGTGCTGAAGAGGGTGGACAGCAGCACTGGAAGTCACATGGACACAATAAACGTCATTTGAAATGAATAATGTGTGATTTAAAATTTATTTGAATAGGATTCTTGTCAACATTATATAAGGCTTGCCCAACTGAACAACATTCACTACAGATTTTGGATTGATCTATTAGACTAGAGTACAGTAGGGTGGCAGCTGGTAACATAGTGGTTAGGGCATTCGCCCTGCGATCAGGAAGTCATGGGTTTGATTCCCAAGATGACTAAGCACCTCTGAGGTACCGTCCCCACACACTGCTCCCCGGGTGCTGTGTTCCTGGCTGCCCGCTGCTTCACTTGGTGAATGGGTTAAATGCAGAGGAAGAATTTTGTGCTTTACACATTGTGTGCTGTGGTGTGTTCACATAAGACAGAATGGTCACTTTCATAATTTAGCAATGATGACATTACCCTTCACTGGAAGTAACATGTCTAAGCTATTGTTTTTCCTAGATGCTTCCATTTCACTTTAATGAATAACCTGTGCAGTCAGTTGGGCAGATCCAGATTTCATATCCTGACTCATGGTAAGGGTGGCAATCTATGACAGTGCCATGTTTTAAGTCACTGAGCTCTTCAATAAGAGCCATACTACTGCCAGTGTTTGTGTATGGAGATACATTGTCATACTTTTGGCCATTTTTGTGGGCAAAGAATAAATCTTTACTTCTGATCGGCTTTCTTTTCATTTTTATTTTATAAGGTTCATTCTTATTTTTATATCGTTTTGTATGGTTGCAGCATCTGTAATGCTCTGCAACGGGTCACATCTTTGACAAAAGAAAAGAGCCTAAAAGTGTCGCCTCCCTGCTTATAGATGCTGGATGTACTAAGAAACTCCACTGCAGCTCCATAAGGTCCTTAGTACATTTGTTGAGCTATATTTTGGAAAGGTCCTTTGGCCTCTCCTTCAGATATTGGAATATTTTTTGACTATGTTCCTCTGTAAGTGATACCATACTAACTGTATTGTTTCAGATCTACACCCCATTCACACTACTGTTACACTGCTTTATTGTCTATTTATTGTATTGTCTCAGATTTACAACCCATTCTCACAATACTGTTACATTGCAGTAACAGTATAGCGTACTGTCCATTTATTGTGTGTTTCTGTCCTTTCAATGCACTTTCTTAACTGATGCTAATGGCCTCCTGTGCAACAATCATGGTGCAATACTAGTCACTCTGGAAAGTTTGCATGGTGTTCACTCTATACTGTTAGATTATACTACCGCACAATTGTTGTGGTGTCTATTGTATTGTTTCTGTTGTAACACAGTGGTCCTTGGAGAAATGTCTCATGACACTTTGTATGTGTACACAGCTGCTGATGACAATAAAGTTGCCTTGAACCTTGAACATTGACAATGACAGCAAAATTTGTCAGTACTTTCAGTTTACATCTCGGGAAAGGTGAAGTGGTCATTTCTACCATAACCACTGCACAGAAAAGACAGAGCAGTGACAGGTGGTGGAATGAAGAGAAAGAACGTCAGTTTTGTCTCTGACCTCTGTGACTTTTTCCCTCTAACTTAAATTTTTAAGTCCAGTTTCAGCAATGAACCACAACTATTTACAGACAGAGTTGTATCAGAGCATTTTCAGCCTGTGCATGTTTACACAACCGTCTCTGAGTTTTCATCAGGCACCATGAGACTGTGAGAGAGAGAGAGAGAGAGAGAGAGAGAGAGAGAGATGAAAGCGAACGTAAAGATCAGAGGAAAAGCAAACTGAATATGTCAGAGAAACAACTGCTACAATAGGGTCTCTCAACAGGGTGGAGCTTTGCATATATGCGTTCTTGCACACACACACACACACACACACACACACACACACACACACACACACACACACACACACTCACACACCAACATGCACATACTCACACACACATACAGGGGTGAACAGAATGTTGATTTTTTTCTATAATTGTGTTTTCTGTTCTATCCAGAGTGTATTACATTGAGAGGATCTTGTAAAACTACTTGACCCCACCAAAGAAAACTGGATTTGACACAGTGATGGTCAGATTACATCCACAAAACTCACACACACACACACACACGTACATCAATTCAAAGGTCAATCTAAAGGAACAAGAGCAGGAAATGACCAGCAAAGGTGTGTGTTTGCACATGTGTGTGTGTTTGTGTATGTGTGTGTGTGTGTGTGAGAGAGAGAGAGCGACAGAGAGAAAGAGAAAGAGACAGAGAGAGAATTTTATAGTCATGTACCCATTTGGCATGCTTGCTTGCTTGCTTAGAGAGAAAAGTGAAAGAAAGGGGAGAATCAAAAGAAGTAAAAGAAGAAAGAAACTGAAAAAAGAAAAAAGATTTGAAGAAGACAAAAGAAGAAATGAAGAAAACGGCAAAAATATACATAAAATAAAATAAAATAAAGAAGATGGCAATTAAAAGAAGGGAGGAGAAGAAGAAAACAAATAAAAAGAAGCAATGAATATAATGTAGAAGGTGAAAACGGAAAAGAAGACAACGATGGAAATAAGATTACAATAAAAATCAAAAAGGTCGTAGAAGAGGAAGACGAAAAAAAAAGACAATATTCCGACTAACCCTAACATGACCTTGACAGTTTTCACATTTCCACATCTCTATCTCTCTCTCTTACTTTCTCGCTTTTCTCTTTCTTTCTTTACGTCTCTTCTGTGTGTGTGTGTGTGTGTGTGTGTGTGAAGTAAACAAGTTGTAAAATGGCTGAATGATTATATGATTATCACTCATTCTCTCTCTTTCACCTTACTGCACTTTATTATAGCAGTATTTTCTTATTCCTCTTTACACTGTTAAGTCATGTCTCCACTCTTCTTTTTCTACAAAACCTTTTCAATCCTTCTCTTTCTCTCTCCCTCTCTCTCTCTCTCCCTCATTCACTCTCTAAACCTATGTGTGTGTCAAGGCCAATTTGTCAGTTTCAATAGAAGAGTTGCGATTGTAGCCAAGATACTGCTCACCCCCCCTGAAACACACACACACACACACACACACCCAAACACACTTTAGAAATCAATATGTCTTTCAGTGTGCTGGTGAGACAAAATAAACAGCGCTCTATTTCATAAAAGGATCAATGACTGAGAGTGATGAATGGAGAAAACACACACACACACATATGCCAAACACTTTATATCCTCTGTATATATCTACTACAGACATGACACCTACATAAGTCTTTCATGACAACTGACATAAACATATAAAAAACATTTCTTAAGGTTTATTTCAACAAGCATCAGCTGTCACAGCACTTTCTGGGGTCAAACAAAGTACCCTTTTTGGCCTTTTGAAGTGATCCATGAAAGAATAGGTGTGTGAAAGAAAACATGTTCAAGGGAGATATCATAAAATATTTATGTGTGGTGTCATGGAGACTCATGAATGTGTGGTGTCATACAGACTTATGAATGCTGCCCTTCAGTAAAGTGTTGCTAAAGAATGATGCATGTTGTAATTGTCTCAATTAAAAAATAAATTATGTAGAAAACATTCTTACCCCAGTCAGCCAAACAGGTTTGGTACCTCAGATTTACTTCCTTACCTTTACACTTGAACTATAAATCTACTGTAGCTGACAGGTAAGAGAAAACCCATCAGTTCTTCCACAAAGTAGCACTATGTACCTGCACTCTCACCTCAAACTGTGTTGAGTTGATAAGTCATTTCAAAAAGACTTGCTTATGGGATTTCTGACACTCAGTGACATACTGTACTATAAACATGGACTAAAGTACATTCAGGATATAAGGTAACTGCTGCTATTGTGTCTTGCTGTAAAATAGATTTTTCTACATTTTTATAGATGACAGAATGTCAGTAATTGCTTTAGGGTGAATGCTGTTCAGCCAGAAGCTTTTTCTGCAGTTTCTTTTTCAGTCTGAGACACACATACAACAACAGAAAAACACAAAATTAAGACCCAATTGGACAGCACTCTGTGCTACTTCATGAACAACAAATGAGGCACAAAAGCTAAGTATGTGTGTGTGTGTATGTGTGTGTGTGTGGGGGGGGTGGGGGTGCATGTGTTGGTATTTTATGAGAAAAACATGCATGCTTTGTTGTATTAAACTTATAAAGAACTGTGAGTGTGTATGGGGGGGGGGCGGCAGGACGGGTGCACATGCTGAATTCACAGTGAATTAGAAATTGAAGGTGATGAAGCTTTCAAGTGGAATATGGACACTGTAGCTATGCTAATGTTATGCAAATTTTCTTTTTCTGATTTTATCCTAAACATATGAAAGGGTCACCTGACATTAAGTGAACCTGGCTATTCTGAACCCAAAGATAAAGAGCAACTTTAAAGGACACGCAATGTGTATATATTACAATTCATTCTCAGCAAGTAGCCTAAAGGTCTAACAGTACACTCTCCAGCATGAGTAATATAACCAAGAATGAATGAATAAATAAACAGACAGATGCATTACACCAACAGGGACTTTAATGACATTGCATTCAAATACATAGACTTTAATGTGGAGTTGCCCCACCTCCCTTTCTAGTTATAACAGCTTCCACTCTTCTTGGGAGGCTCTTAGAGTGTTTCTGTGTCAGTGTCAGGCACTGATGTTGGCCAAGAAGGCTCGCAATCTTCATTCCAGTTCATCCTAAACGTGTTGGATGGGGTTGAGGTCAGGGCTCTGTGAGGCCCAGTCAAGTTCTTCCACACTGAACTCATCCAGCCATGTCTTTATGGAGCTTGCTTTGAGTACTGGGGAACTGTCATGCCGGAATAGAAAAGTGGGACTGGGAGCACGGGACCACCTGAATTCAGCAAATAAGAGATGTGTCCCTATACTTACCATAGCTATAGTGTAGATAGATAGATAGACGGATTAATAATGATATGAGTAAATATCATTTACAAGGTCTAATGAAGGACACCAAATAAAAAACAGAGGTGTCAGAAATGAAACTGTAACTTTCAAAGAAGCTTCGTATTTACCACCTTGGAGTGTTTAGTTACATCCCTGCTTCTGGAAGTCAGTTATACCTTCAGTTTAATTTACGTTTCCTTAATTCGGTTGGTATGACATGGACAGATACATACAGCCATGGAAAAAAATAAGAGACCACTTTTCCCTTTTTTCTGTTCACTGTTTGTACAATTTGCAGCAGTGTGTGTGTGTGTAAAATACACAGGTTGCTATTCTTTTCTGAATTATTGCAGTGTGAGCTGTGTAAAAAATTTGGAGTATTTGTGTAGTATTGGTCGTTATTATGTTTTAATGGGAGATTTATCTTATATCTCGTACGTAAATGCCCCCAGAGTTTCCTGCTACCAGAAAAATTGTCTGTTTTTTCACTCTTCTCAGCCCCTCCCTCAACTGTGACAAGCTACTTTTGAGACCACCAACGTGGGGCACTGGCCATCTCAAAGCCCAGCGTCTTATTAACAAAAACTGACCAAAACAAAGATGTTCTGCCCCCAGTCATAAAATATTCAGAATCAGATTGCTCACGATTGCACAAATTAAAAGTCTCTTTTCCAGTATGCTCTAAAAATGGACATCTGATGACCGGAACATCTGACATTTTAACCTCTTTCACATTAAGTACATAATCACCACATTTAAAGCAATGTGTTTTATTCAAAGAATACAGTAGATTACTGCTGGATTTCTGCTGTACATTTCTTTCAGTTTTTAACAGTGTATGAATAATGCAGAAGGTAATTAGGCAATCAGCTGCTCAGTTGTGTCTTGGCAAGCTGCATGCTGGTGTATCATTAGTTCACACACTAGAGAGTTAACTAAAGGGCTGGACATGCCTGTAGATGTCAAATCTGTAGTTTGGAGAGTATTTCACTCTTATCTGTAAACATGAAGACAAAAAGAAATGTCAGGATCAATAATGGTTGATTCTGGGGCTAAAAAAGATTATTTATCGGAAACATTTATCCGAATAAATCAATCAAATTCAGATAAGAATTTAGAATTTTTTTGTTTTTTAATAAAAATCTATTTCCGCCGCAGATTTACACATGTAGGGCCAGATTTGCAGTGCCACCAAAGCATTTTTGCGCCCGACTTCATAAATATGGATTTCAGCGCCTGGCTCTGTTGAGGCACAAAAGCAGAGAGCGAGGATATGCAAATTAACAACCTGGAGCAAATTACCAACATCAACTGACCAGAACAATTGCATGTTTTTCTAGCACCGGGGACAAGGAGGTGCAATTACTTTGAAAATGACCTCCAACTGACGTTATTAACACTAGAAAGGCGGTCATTTTGACTGTTCTGAAATGGACTGCTGCGATCATTTTGACCAAATAAAACCCCCATATCTACCATTTCCTGAGTTTTACTACAGGACAGCGCATTTCAGTCTGACATTGTTATGATATCAGTATTATAAAACATAAAAAAGTCCTCAGCACCTCTACCTTGTGAGGCCATTAGCAGTCATTTTAACCACATATGGTCCATTACACTGTTTTGTCTGCTTTTCTTTCACTATTCAAATGAATCAGACAGTATTTTAAGTTTATTTGTTCTGCCTTCTTGCATCATTTGATTTGGATTACAAAATATCTGGAAAGAAATTTGACAATGTATAATCCGCAATATAGTAAAAAAGTAGTAACAGAATGGAATAGATATGGCAATATAGACTATGGCATACAAACTCATCAAATTCTGTAAAGCTGCTTTGTGACAACATTGCTTGTAAAAAGTGCTATATAAATAAAATCGAAGTGAACTGAATTCAAATTTCTTATAAAGCTTTGTTTAGCTGTGAATATGGTGAATATATGGTGCACTATCTGGATATAAATGAGATGCAAAACACTCCAGCTTCAACTAGGAGAGGATACAGTGTTAAAGATAGTTGCGCCCTGTCTAAAGAGTATGACCATTCCATGCCAGTGTCTGTTAAATTCCTACATAAGCACTTCATTCTGCTTCATGAGGTACTTATTAGTGATCACCTGAATCAAATCTTATTTAGTGAGGAAAAGTATAAAAAAAACACTGCTGTAATCAACAATATCCTCTCGCAATGTGGAAGGAAAAACTGAAGTTGGAAGGAAAAACTGAAGTACGCCAAAGGTAATTATTGCTATTTTGTTTAAGAGTGAACAAGAGATTTGGTTTTTTTGAGTGATTCAAGTTCTGTAAACCCTGCATCATTTCTCTGATTTTGATGTTTTGTCATTTCCTTTAAAATTATACTTTAGTAACAATATTTTTTTTTTTTGGAAATTAGGAGAAGTATTTTCAGCAGTTCTTAAATATTAAGGCAAAGGTGCTCAGTGCAATGCTTGCACCTATAAAAGATAAAAACCTGAGAAACCAAACATTTTTGCAGTGACCTCATTTTTTTTCTGTAGCTGTATATAAACATGATTTTACTGACTGCAACAGCAACACTGTACAATGTTCCTTGTATTTGCTTTCTTATATATCTAGCCTCTAGCTGCAAATCAGCCTACGCAAAGTGTAGTTTGCCACTAAATGATCTATTATGAATTTCATTTTGGTCATACTAAATAACTAATTTATGATATATTTGTAAGGTTTACAGGTTAGTTTTACAGGTCCTTGATGGACTGGCACCCTGTACATGGTATCTTTTGCCTTATGAATGCTGGGGCAGGCTCCAGCAACCCCTTCGAGTCTGGATGAAAAAAGCAGCCCAGATATTGAATGAATGAACAAATACATGAATGAATGAGTGAATGAGTTAATGCAGGTAAAGTTTATAAACATTTTATCTAATAAATTAAGAGCTTTTGACCATTTAACAGTAAAACGACTGATTATTTTTTTGTTCCATTGTTTAATGCTATTCTTACAGAAAAGAATATATTATTCTGCCTATCTTTTATTTTCCGAGAACAGACATTTATGGATCCATTTATAAATGATTATCAAAGCCTCAGACAATCCAGGGGAGGGAGTGAGACAGTGCTTTTGGGGCAGCTGGTGACCTACAATCGGAAGGTTGTGGGTTTGGCCTCTAGATTTCCCAGATCTCAATTTGTCTGTGCTGAACAAGAAGTTAGATTCACTGCAGCTAACTTACAAGACAGCTTATAAGAGTAGAACCTGCTCCTGACGTCACAGGGCACCCTCAAAGATCTTGCATTTTAAGTATAATCTGAGTACTTTTTCCTCATATCTTTTTGATGCATTTTTGTTCATATTTAGAAGCACAAACGTAAATGACATGTATAGATTGAGCACACATATGCATTCAAATGCACTGGAAGTACGTTCAATTACAAAACCAAAATCTCCACATACTTGTTTCCCATTGCTGCCCATATTCAACACTAGGTGTGTCAGAATCAAATGTTCTGTACTTTGCTTAAAATTGAAAATACACTGGTGAGTTTAGTGGGAGCAGACAATGTAGAAGATTACAGTAGACCACAGTACTTGATGCCTGAAGCATACTTTCAGTGGTAAAGAAATGCTGCTGAATAGAGATCAAGAACACTCTAGGTTGTAGGTGTAGATGTGTGGAAAAAAATATATAAACTATAAAGAGAAGAATACCCCAGCACGACCTCAAAGGGTTTACTGCATGAACTAAATTACTGGTAAATTTCAAACACCAAAAGGGCAGGTAACAGCTTACTGAATAGTATAAAAAAGCCAGCATAGTGTGGTCAAAAGACCCAGATAGACTAGACTGTGGTCTAAGGAGAGAGGTAGGGTATTTAGACAGCTAACAAAACATAAAACAAGGTTATAAAATAAAAAAAAAAAAATCAAATTTTTGTAGTTATACATTTTCTTAGCCTTTTTTTTTTTTACAGTGTAGTACAAATAGATGGAACCTAGCAGATACATCATTATGTATGAAAATGATTACTGTAAACAGCTTGAAACATAACACTGCAAACCCCACAGAAAATCAGCATTATGATTGTAGGTAATTGGACAAAGACAATTGAAAAAAAACTTTGAACAATAGTATATTATCATCTGGGAGGCAAAGAAAATGTATTAAAAACATTTTTGAAATGAGTGGAATGTACCAACGGACTGTCCCTTACATCATTATCTTTTGTAAAATCAATGTAACACATGGCTCCTTATGGCTTATCGATTTAACTCACTGAGCACTGGATTTATTTTATCATATTCCGTGATGCAATAAAAGCCAATAAACCATTAATTGTAGCATCTGGCAAATGCGTAAATTAAAAAAAATGAATTTAACCAACTCAAATTGTATTCTAATGTAAAAATTAAGCATGGCCGAAAGTATGGCATTAGTCATATGTTTTTCTTGAAGTGACTCATTCTGTCTGAACTTTCACAGCATTTCTGAAGGCAGTACAGCTGAGAGCTTTATTCTTCTTACCTACAGACCCTCTGATCTACAGTACAAGAGTGAGTGTGTGGGTGTGGGAAAGAAAGACATCTACCTGGTCAGTTAGAGGACACTGGAGCCTTAAGGCATTGAGGAAAACACACACACACACACACACACACACACACACACGTGTGCTATCTATCTTTCGGAAGTCGGATGTGCAACTGATTGCAAAGCTGCTCAATTTGTATCAGCATGAAAACAGATTGAAATTAAACACAACAAAAGGAATTAGTAACCAAATGTTCTGTATGAGACTTGAACTGAGATTCAGGTCTTTACTAATGTGCCTGAGTTGAAGTAAAAATAATATAAATTGTACACTGTATGGCCTAAGGTATGTGGACACCAGACCATTACGTATATATGAGCCTGTTGAACACCCCTTCCAAATCCATGTTAACCATGCACAACCTCCTTTTCCCTCTCTCTCTCTCCGTCTCTCTGTCTCTCTCTCTCTCTCCGTCTCTCTGTCTCTCTCTCCGTCTCTCTCTGTCTCTCTCTCCGTCTCTCTCTGTCTCTCTCTCTGTCTCTCTCTCTCTGTCTCTCTCTCTCTGTCTCTCTCTCTCTCTGTCTCTCTCTCTCTGTCTC
>JBBPCX010035422.1:0-15807 GCA_037974365.1 Hydrocynus forskahlii | reverse complement strand
CACACGCGCACACACACACACACACACACACACACACACACACACACACACACACACACACACACACACACACACAGACTATTGATCCTACCCAGGCATCAGCTGCCACTCACGGAGGAAGAAAGACATAATGAGTGGACACAAAAGCCTTTGTGCAGTGAAGCCTATACACATCAGAGTACACACTCTGGTAGGAACAATGGGTGAGAAACACAGAGAGGCTTACCTAGATTAAACATGATAGCTCAATCTTTAAAAACCATCCATTTAACTTTACCCCCTCTAAATGAATCAGAGCAGATATTTCAGCAGCTTTATGATGAAAATGCATATGTTAAATTCTTTTGATTCTCCCTCTAACAGTAAGAAACAGTAAGATAGACACTCGCTTTTACATCTTTTATTGAAGTCTTCTTAGTCTTGCTATTACTTTTCTAGTTTATCCTGTGGAATATTTCTGCCATTCCTATATGTGTGTATATATATTAATGCTGGGCAACGATTACATTTTTAACCGTGATTAATCGCACTGTTATGTGCAAAATTAAATAATTAGGTACTGATGTTGGACGTTCTGGAACATGTGGGGCAGAACCATTACAGCAGCTGCAAATATTATATGGACAAAAGGAATGGGACGCCCAACCCCTGCGAGCTGCATGCACACACGAGCCCAAAACAGCAACGAACTTTCAAAGTATATAAGCAGATTATGCAATGACTACAATCATCAAAAGTGACAACCCTAGTCTCATCACAGATAAGGTTACAGAAGTTCTCAGTCTCTGAGCAAATGTAAACATCAGAAGGGTGAGGCAACACAGTGTGCTTTCTCAGTGCCAGCTGGTGCCAGCAACATTACCATCAACTATTACACCACGTGCTACTGTCTGTTGTCTCTGACGCCTGGCACAGCCAAGAGAGGACCCCCGCCATGCTCAGTAGGTAAAGCAAGAAGAGCAAAGAGAATGGAACACAGAGACTTCAAAGGGGGAAAGAGCAGTACACTGTCTCAATATCCATATACTTTTTAATTTGGAATTTTATCCCATTTTCTCGCCAAACTAGTCATGGCAAATTCCAGCCGCTAGTCGAGCCCCCCTCCATCAGCAAGGTTTCCAGGAGGGGAGGGTGAAAGCTTGAAGATGCTTCCTTCAAGCTCCCACCAGATCCTTCTGATCTGCTCCTACTGCAGTGTGATAAAACAGCTCAATACACTTGGAGGAGAAGGCTAGTCGCCCAGTCTGTTACACAGAGGAGCAGATGCACCTGCTGGCTAGCATCACACATCCTGCCCACCCAGCTAGGCTAATCATGCTTATCAGACTTCTGGTCGAAGCATCACTAGGGATCAGACTCAAAATCTCCCAATGAAAGAGTCTATGTTTAATATCTAATAGAATAACCTGGCAAAACGATCACATTTTTACAAGTTTAGTGTTTCTGCTTCCTTAATTTGTACTGGAGCTACGAGACGAATGTGGCTAACAAGCAATGAAAGCTTACACCCCACCAATTAGTCTTGTGAAAACATCACACTTTTACCTTAAATGGTGGGTTAAGTAATCCCAACTAGACATGCTTACATGGTCACATGCATAAAATTTTAGCTGACAAATAATTCCCATATTACTAGTTATGATTAACAATTCTATTGCCTTGCATGACCATTACACAGTACTCAAGTACAAGTCAAAATTCACACATGGAGAGATACCCAAGCTTCCCAAATGTAGTCGTTTCTAACCAACTGCTAACAGTGTAAACTCAAATAAACAAACTGTCTCCCTCTAAATGTACTAGAACACCATTTAGAAGCTTAATACATGTATTTTCAGCTGTCTTTCATTGAAATGCTTGTTTCTCAACTAGTGATACACGACAATGGACATTCTTGGTTTGGCATTGAACCTCCTCTGTATAGTTCGAATAAAAAATGATTAAAAATCATTTGTCCTGTGTCCCTTCGTTGAAAATGTTAAAAAGTGGATGTGAAATATTCAGTATTTTCATTGGTGATCTGCTGCCGCCTGCACAGACCGGTGCATGAAATCAAGGAAACAGTGGAAACACGAGTCTATGACTTTAAAACTGGAAAATAACTGCAGTCTGTTTAAGTAGCTGTGATGTGAAAATTATAACGAACCTCTTGCTTATGTGGACTCTATATGATGTGCTGTCATCAGTACAACCCAAGAGTATCCTGTTTAGCTAAAAACAGCAGCGGCAGCCATCTAGTATCTAGTAGCCTGAAAACTGTGTAAAGTTTATTATTTTTTCCCAAACTGTACCTTTAAGATGAGTCAGGGAGAATTAAATATAGAAGTCATTTATTTTAGAAGTCACAGATGGAAAGGACAGAAGTTCTCCACACTGTGTCTTCAGAGGCAAACAGAGGTTTTATAATGAGAACTGCAACTGTGTGTTATCAGGTACACACACACACACACACACACACACACACATATATATATTGTATATATATCAATGAAATCAAGTTTCAGATTGGAGAGCAAAGACAAAGGCAACAGATCAGTTTCCAAAAACAAAAAAAGACTAAAAGCTGGGCCTGAAGGCAATGGCAGTCCAGGGGAATTGGACTACAAAGCTCTGAGTGAGAAAACGCAATCTGAGGCGGAGAGCTACTGTAGAGCACCAGGGCGCAGGTGCTGCTGGCCCACATGGCCGCGAGCTGGAGTGTTTCAGGGCCAGCGCTAATGCCTGATAATCCGCCAGCGCCAACCTGCCACTGGCTCACACTAGAATGCAGAGGACACTTTCACAAACCCTTCAGCATGCACACACCTTCCGTTCACACGTCAGGCGCACAAGGCCTGCGATTGGTGAACTTTCTGTCTCCTGATGCTTCTATCTATTATTACCTCTCAGACACATCAACATTTTAGTTTAATAAATAGCAAAAACGCAGCAAAATAACGCCATCTCCGAACATAAAACTAGGATTAGCACAGGGTGCAGCTCTAGTGCAGGGAATATTTAAAAAAGAAGGTCTCTGACCATCAGCTTCATTTCTTTAATGCATCATTTAGGGATGTGAACCTGTAACTTGTAACTACTGCACTGCTTCTACCATGGAAGTAATTGATTTTTTGCATAGTATTGTCATTGTTGCTGTGCTGGCATGACTCTTTAAATAGAGAATCCTACAAAATATACACTATGCGGACAAAAGTATTGGGACACACCTGTTTTTCAGGGTTTGGTCTAGGGCTCTACAATGATTCATCATACCAAGACATTTTAGAGAACACCATCCTTACAACTTTGTAGACACAGTTTAGAGAAGGCCCTTTTCTATTCTAGCATGATTGTGCCCCAGTGCACAAAGCAAGCTCCATAAAGACATGGCTGGATGAGTTCGGTGTGGACTGGCCCACACAGAGCCCTGGCCTCAACTCCACCCAGCACCGTTGGGATGAACTGGAACAGAGATTGCGAGCCAGGCCTTCTCATCAGTGTCTGACCTCATAAATGCTCGACAGAACGGGGCGCAAATTCCCACAGAAACGCTCCAAAATCTTGTGAAAAAACTCCCAAGAAGGTTGGAAGCTATTATAAATGCAAAGAGAGGAACAACTCCATATTAAAGTTTATGTATTTGAACACAAAGTCATTAAAGTCCCTGTTGGTGTAATGGTCAGACATTGCAATACTTTTGTCCATATAGCGTAGATATGGTTCAGACAAGTGTATTTTTGGATTGTACCTATCCATATTTCAAGCAGCTCCAGACTAACTTACTTTTAGAATGTATACAGTTCTAGGAAATGACTTGTTATCTTGTGTCCAGCTAAGCAGTTAGTCCGTTAGCAGGGGACTGATACTGCCATCCTTTGCCAGGAAACCATGCGGTCAGGGGCACATTTCACATGTCTCTGAATGGTATCTGTAAACAACATGAGCCCTCGTGACGTCAACAAAGCTGTTTTACACGTGTGATGATAAGCCAGTCTTTGTGTGTTTGTGCATGCAGCACGCTCATGACATGCTACAGCCCTGGCCTTTCTTCACAGTGAACAGTGCTGCACATTGTGACCATGGCCTCAGGGCCAGGGGCTGTAACAACACAGAAACAATAGAAAGAAATGATCTAGTCACAGAAACGCTGACTTGCATGCAACGTCTGATGCTTTCTCTGAATGCATGTAGTCAGGGTGACAGGTTTTTAAGTAAATAATGGCACCCCTCTACAGACATACAAAGATCAAGTGCTGTCCTCGTCTTCTCAATCTCCACGTCATCCTTACACTTGTACTGAATTGCGTCTATCAATAAAGTGAGTCTGAAGGAAAACCAGTTTGTAATAAATAAAGACACACTGAAATTTGTGGGGATGTGTGGAGTAGCCTAAACCCATAGTCTATTCAAAAGTGTTTTTCCTTCAGTGAAACAATGACTTAAGTGCAAATAAAGGAAGCTTTAGAAAAACAGCGACAGCAGAACATCAGCAGAAAAAAAAACCTGAATCTCTGCAGTGGAAGTTCTTAGTACATCAAGCGTCCTTCAGCAGATGTGAAGTTCTATCCTACTTTGTTCTATTATTCTATTTTCGATACTATCTTCACTCATAATGAAATGCCAAGGTACCAAAGTCAAAGGTGTGACCGCAATACTGATATTAAATCAAAGTAATAATATTAATTATTATTGTTATTATTCTTACAGTCATGAATTTTTTCCATAAAAATAATTGTTATTCACAAAGCAATTGTCCATTTTGGTTTCATTTCATGCAACACAGAATAAGCCTGAAGTGGCCAAATTAGTGGGTCCAAGGTGTCATTACTTTGTCACTAACATAATATACTACGATTAAATGGTGCACTGCACTGTCGAGTACATACCCACACAAATGTCGACAATCACTGAATCATGTGCAGGTAATCAAGCAAAGCTTACATGTTTCCTGTCAGTGTGTTAGCAATAAATATTGCTACCCTCTGTATTTTAGCATCAAGTGAAATTAAATGCAGTCATCTAATTTAATTTCAACTGTGTAATAACAGTGGAAGGGTATTTTAACTCTAATCACTATGAAAATGCATTTATATGTGACTTGACCTCATCATAGATATATTTCTAAGACATGGAGTAACCAAGTGAAAGTAAAAAGGTGCACCTCTTTTCTGACAGTGTAGGAACTAATTGTGGATGACTAAAGTGTAACAGAGTGATAATTAGATCCCATTCAGGAATCAGAATATAGAAGGAACATTCAAAAATATTCAGGAAAGTACAAATTTGACAAAACCTTTACTTAAGCACATGTAACGGTATAAGTGTAACCAGTTACAAAGCAGCTCTGTGTAATCTGACAGTTCAGCATGGCTTAACCTGGACGAACAGTTATTGTTGAGGGTACAGTTTTCATTTTGACAAAAAAAAACAACAACAACTAGTATTTGTCACTGACTGACACTGAAACACATGAAACCTTTCAATCCAAACTGTACATTGAATGTAAGCATTATTCATCACATAGCTCACTTTGTGACTGCATATTGAATATAGAAAGTAATATAACAATGTAATATCAAAATGAATGTAACATTCATTCATTCATGCATTCAGTCATTTTCTGTAACCGCTTAATCCTTACTAGGGTCGTGGGTATCCTGGGGTCTCACCCTGGGTGGGGCGCCAGCTCACTGCAGGGCGCACATACACACATCATTCACGCACACACTCATATCTACGGTCAATATAGAATCCCAAATTCACCTGATGCGCATGTCTTTGGACTGTGGGAGAAACCGGAGACCCTGGAGGAAACTCATGCCACCACGACAACAACATGCAAAAGAATGTAACAATACATGTAAAATGACTTTTAAGGCTTAAGCCAAAAATCCGGACAGTCCAATCAGAAAAGAGCTCAGGGCTATTCCTACTGGACAGCTTTAACATTAATTGTCCAACTAAACTACAAAATCCTGTGCTGTGAAGCAACTCTTCCTCTATCTTAGATGTGCACTTAGTTGACAACAACTTTGTCTAGAGTCAGACATGTGCTGCAAAGTTGTGGTTTACCAAAAGAATTGTACATTTGGCCACTTCATTCTGAGAAGAAGGTCCCATGAAGTTCTTAAAACATCTCTCCATGCCCAACACTCTGTAACTTTAGAATTTTTATAGCAATACGGCTAAGCTCTGGTTAAACAGCATCTCAACAGACGACTAAAAACAGTTTATAAGAACACATTCTGGGTGCAGTTCATCAAAAGAAGCATGACTTATCCACAGAACAACAACAAAAAAAAAAAACAGAAGGAAGTCAATTTACCAAGTGAGCTCGTTTCACCGAGCAAAAACAGGAAATGTCATTTGTTTTGAGTCCTCAGCAGGGGTTTGTCATGTGCAGACATTATTATGTCTCCTCACCATGCCTCACAGCTTCAATACATTCAGAGTATGATAGTTCTTTAACCGCATCTGTCTGACAGAACTGATATGATCATTTAATGCAATACAATACATATTGTCTGACACCAGTTTTTCACATCACTTCGTCTATGACTTGAACTAGGACAGCACACTAACCAATTTCTGACTAAAACCACGAGAAGAGAGCACATTACTCCAATTCTCAGGTCATTGCACTGGCTCTCAGTTCAGTACAGAACTGATTTCAAAGCATTACTCTCACAATGGTTTGGGCCCTAAATACATCTCTGATATGTGTGAAGTATATATTCCTGGTAGGTCTCTTAGTTTTGCAGGGGCTGCTCAGGTAGTGGTGAAAAGATCTGAAACTAAACATGGGGATATTATGTTTTGTCCCTATCACTACGAAACACAATGTACTTAAAATGTGCTTAGCCCTTCCTTAATTTACCCCTGAAAACACACCTTAAAATTCAAGGGATGAGTGTGAAACCCCTTAATATTAAATTTAAGGCGTTAATTCAGTAGGTGCTATTATTTAAAGGGCAAATTTGAAAAAGTAAGGGGAAAACTCAGTAGTCTGTAAGAGCAAAAATGCCAAGGTGTACTGTATTGTCCCCATTATTATCTCATTTACAAGTTTTATATGTTTTAAACATTCTATGTATGTATATCCATGTAAAGGTTTAATTGTTTGACTTATAAAACCTACCCAATGCTATCGGACCCACTGTTTCATAGCTAAGCAATAGTTTTAGACAGAACAGCAATGCTTTTACTCAATTTTGCAGTTATAAATTGTGTGTATATGAAGTAAAATGTCAGAAACTATACTGAATATCCATCACATAAGAATAGTTTAGTGTATCCATTCTCTGGCTGAACAGAAAGCATACTAAGCAAAAAGGCTAAACGGCTAAGCTAGTGTTACTTTAGTAATATTTAGTTTGCTTTAATATTTTCTGAAGTAAAGAATGTATCACATGTGTATCTTATCAGCTCGCATATCTTCATTATAGTCTTGTTAATGAGTATACACAATCAAAAAGTGAAAGTACACCTAAGTTAGCTTGATGCTAACGTTAAATACTGATTCTAGTGAAAGTTAGCATTGTTGTAATGATAGAAACAGAACAAAACAAAGACTTTACAGAATAAAAATACATTATATTACACATAATCAGATGTTGTATTAAGCAGAAAAAAATAGTTGAGTGTGATACACCTTAAAGAAAAAAGCTTTGGTGAATAAAGGTTTACCAAGCTTCATACTAAGATTTAGACCTGTTCCTTATTAATGGCAATACAGGATTGTTTTGCATACATAGCAAACTAACATTTTGATGTAAAATGATTATAAATGTACATATTAATTACACTTTATAAATCAATTTATTAATAGATTTGTCCTGGCCAAGTGGCTGAGGGTTCTTACTGTGTGGACTTTGAATGTTCTTCAGTGTCTATGTGGGTTTCCACAGGTGCTTCGATTTCCTCCCACAATCCAAGACATGAATGTAATCTGCCAGACTGCCCCTAGATGTAGGAGTGTGTGCAAGACTGACTGTGTATGTCTGTGTGTCTGCCCTATGATGTTTCTCTGCCATTCATCCTTTGACTGCTGGGACCCTTGATTCTGGTTATGAATAAGTGGATGGATGGATGGATGGATTCATTTATGTTTGCAATAGCTGCTCATATTGATCTCTGAGCTGTTGCAAGTTAACAATTTACTGTTTTTTTCATAATTGGCATCTTGAATTAAGATCCCAATTCTAAAAATCATGCAGCACTTCATGCAGTCAGTATGATTCATAGTTGGGGCAGCTGGTGGCTTAGTGGTTAGGGACCAGCCCCTACAATCGGGAGGTTGTGGGTTCGAATCCCAGGACTGCTAGTGGCAAGGCAAGGTGCTTCACACTCTGTGCTTGCAGGGGGTTCACATGTGGCTATAAGAGGCCACTTTAATTACACTCTACAGTTTTACTGTAAAAAAAAAATGTGCTTGCTATAATTATCGGGAAAAGTGTGTGTACCCATAAGAACATCTGTTCATCCAGGAATGCTCAATTACATCATCATAACAGCTGCTAGATACCAATTGGCTAGAGTGCAGGTCACCCTGAAAAGCTAAGAAAGCTGCTACGTCTACAACTTCAGCCACACAGTGCTGACTTCCCTCAACATCTCTCTGCTTCCTGTTAACTTTCATGGAAATGCCACTTCCTCATGCACTGACCAACCTGAAACACCACTGTAGGTTTCAGTGATGCATCACATATTCGAGGCATGGGCAAAACCATAAAACACAATCTTAGAAACTTCTACATCCAGTCTGCTTATAATAGACCATCTCAACAGACGACCAAATAAAACATAACTGTGGAATGGCAGCCTTTTCACTTGCACATGTGACTCTTTCATTTGTCCTTAAGTAACATCCACCCACCTGCTTCAGTCTTAACTGCACTTGCTCTTGGGCCTTTAGTCACTGTTGCAGGGATAATGTGAGAGTGCAACAGGAAATCACAGTGTGCAAATCAAACGTAACTCTTATTATACAGGTTGAACAGCCTCAGATGTATTTTTTTCCATATTTATGAAAAAAAACTAAAAGGTGGCATAACTTTTGCACAGGCCACATGTTATGTTTTGGTTTTTCCTAATATGTTACATTCAGAAAATGAGGATGAAGTATGTGTTAAAATACACAGATGTGTGACTTTAAAATAAACATATACTATTTTAAATAATATAGTAGCCTAGTTGGTAAAACACTTGCATGTAAACCCAAAGCCCACAGAGTTGCAGGTTCAAACCCCCACTTCCTACCATTGCGTCCTTGAGCAAGACTCTTAACCCTCAGTGTCTCCAGGGGGACTGTCCCTGTAACTAATGATTGTAAGTCACTCTGGATAAGGGCAATGCCCCCTTCATATATAATGTGTGTGATACATATATATTGTGTTATCTACAAATATGACACATTAATTAATGCAGACTGGCAACTGTACAATCATGCAACATAAAAAACACCATAAATTATCGTAACATTTTCTGTGTGCATCTAACTAGCTATTAGTGATCAAAAAGTATATATTTAGCTAGCATAGACAGTTTAGCCAGATCAATCAACTAGCTTGACCTAAATATGACGTTTTACTATAATATTATTCGACCAGTCCTATTTGTCATATTTAAAATGATTGGTTAAATGTTTTATGCTTAAAAGTGACATTCAAATGACCCCTAGCAGTACCAGTAGTGTCCGTAGCAGGTTCTGTGGAGGATGTGTACGTCTTTTCAAAATAAACAAAACATAATTTGACTGGGTACGTGCATACCACTGTTTATTGAATGATCTTAGATATGACAAAGACGTGACTGAAACTCATACACAGTGCAGTCCAGACATAATGAGGACCAGCACTCCTGATGCACTGGATTTGAAGTAAAACAAGAAACAAGATTAAAGTTGCCATCACATTAAAAAGGGCAGGTCAGTTCCACTGTCAGACATGTTTTACAGACAAAGTGCCTGGCTTTGGATCATCAGCAGTTCCTCTTTTCCTCCTCACATTCCTCATTAAAACATGAATCTTTCGCTCATCTGTTTCACATCCACAACCGAGTTTTATGTACTTTTTAGCAAGCATGTTTCATTGTCATTAATGCTTTGCATGGTGCAATAGAAGGACCAATTTCAGAAAAACATTTCACTGGATGGTTCTTGAATAATGTTTCTTAAATGCGATGTGAATGTGTGTGTCTGCATATGAAGAACCTTTTTAAAGCTTAAAAGAACATCAATGTTCCTTGGAGGAGCCCTTTGACAGATAAAGAATTATGTGTAGTTTCTTTATACCTGTAAAAGTTCTTCATGCACACACATCCTTAAGGAAAAATTGACCTTTAGGAACTAAAAACGTTCTACTATGGCAACACTCAAAGTACCTTTTTGGGGCACATTTTTAAGCATGTAGACACTTTTTTTTTATCATGAGATACTTTCTCGATAAGTGACATATCATAACATTTAGGTTTCCTGAGGTTTTGGAACATACAAAATAGAAACAGTCATGCCACATTAAAAAATATGATCAAAAACTGCAAGTACAGTGATTTGTATTTGACTCACACACTGTGCAGAACTATATTCAGTTAAAGAAGACTAATTACTCTCTCTGCAGTTGCTCAGTGTTCTAGATATACTGATGATCTGCAATATGCTCAGAAAAGTGCAGTGTGTGTAATTTATCACGATAAAGGTTTTGTCATATTGCCCAACATGCTAGTGCATTCTTTTTTTGACATCTACTGTTTTTGATCTGCTCAGTTGTTCTTTATGATTGAAAGTACATGCCTCTTTCATCCACCACTGTGGTCTTCTGTGGGCTGCCTGCTTGTCTGCTATTGCTCACCAGTGTTCTTGTTTCTTGACAATGTACCGACCAGCTGACTTTGACACGCCTAGCATCTTGTCTGCTTCAGATCGAGTTATTCTGATTCGTCTACCTCACATTAGTTCCACTGACACTGACATTTCTTTGGTCCTCAGATTCAAAGACAGCAACAGTCTCCAAATGCCACATCTCAGATCAACTCTAAAAGTGTGCGTGAACCAATGATGTAGCAACTCACAGCTGTGCAAGATACCAATTCGATCCAGAAACATGGCACTGAGAGTATACACAATTTCAGGAGACCTAAATAAAATAACTGGACAACTGAGCCCCCATGTCTTTTTCAGAAGTGAGGCCTGAGTGGTACAGACGTAAGGACTTAAGTGCAGTATTGAAGAATAGCAAAAAGGAACAAAACAGTATCAAAATTATGAATGCCAATAAGCCCCTCTGCCAAATCTGAGCATCTCTCAGATTTTGGGGGCTTATTTTGTTAACGGGATGTTGCCTCAGGCACTGAAAAAATAGTTCTGTATTCAAAAACTTACTTTTTATCTGAGTACAAGTAATGTACAGAATTACAAAGTACAATAACATTTACAGCCTGATCAAACAGGCTGCAACTAAACTCCATGGTGGGCTCAGGACTTCACCAGCACCTGTTATTTATTAGATCTCTTTCAAAGCATCAGACCAAAGGTTCGGCCTAACGAGCCTAATGTGCCAGTGATGTGTGCTCCTGAGCAGATCAGGCGATTCGTGGGCTGGGCTAACAGTCATTAGTGGTGACAGCTGAACTGTACTGGGACAGAGCATCACTTCACTGGGCCAGAGCAGAACAGGCACGTTGCTATTCTGATCATAACGTGGACTGGACCATCTTTATTGGTCATAAATACCCTCAAGACACTAACATTGTCCCTCTCCACCTATCCATACACTCCCCTCCAGGGCCAAGCAGGCATCAGTGCAGCTGGCTGTGTGTCCATTTAAAAATGGACGCTCCCAGCCCGTCCAGGAGCTCAAACACTGCACTAGCCGGTGGATTATGACAGGCCAGTGCACGGCCACACTGACTTTAACCGGCCTGAGGAAGGCGTGGAGGGATGCAGGGTGGGATGGATGGATGGATGGATGGAGTGGAGGCAGGAGGTACCACCACTGAACGCCACGTACCTGTGAAGTGCTGCAGCGTGGGGACGGTGCCCTGCACCCAGAGGCTCAGCACTTGCTGCACGGACAGGTTAATGGAGTAATCCTTGCTCATGTTTCTGTTTCTGCCGCCCGGATTCGCACCCCTCTTTGTCAAATGGCTGAACGAGGCTTTGGGCGAAGGCATGGAGGAGACCAGGGTGGCATGAGGAGGCTTTTTCTTTCCCTCCCCCCTCCGCCCCTCTGCTTTACCGGTGCCTCTGCTTGGGCTTCACGCTCTCGGGCCCGGGCAGGGAGGCGCGCCTTCGCTTCTCCACGGCTGAGAGCAGCAGCGCCGGCTGCTTGGGGGCCATCATGGCTACGGCAAGACAGGCGAGCTCCACACACACACACGCACACACACACGCACGCACACACACACTCTCTCTCACACACGCACACGCACGGTCGCCCTACATAGCCTGGTTCTGTCTACATAACTCTTAAAGGAGCCGCTCCTCTTAAAGGGAAGCGCAGCCAGTTCATAAACGCTCCAACACTAGTGGGGTTTATGAATGAAACATGGTGACAAGACGATCCCCAACTTTCCCCCGATGAGTTTTGGGCCATTTTCCATCATTCTAAAGGGCTGGAATTGTAAGGCTAAAGCTGCTCTCAAAAAAGGATGAAGCCAAGGTTAAAAAGGCTACAAATTAGGCTGGTATTGTTCTGTAGTTTTGTAGACAAAAAAATGTTCCTTCACATGACTATCATTCGACCTCCTTGATATATGTGAATGATGTGTGCTCTTTATTGTGTCTCATTTAAAAAGCAGACTGGGCAGAAACACTCCATATAACTTCAGGATCAGTGGGCGGAGCTAAACTGCTGTAGGTAAATATGTGTAAAGGCCTCCTCATGCCACCCCTGTCTCCCAAAGCCTCATTCAGCCCTTTGACAAAGAGTAGTGCGAACACGGGCGACGGCTCTCAAAAAAGGAAGAAGCTAAGGTTACAAAAGGCTGCAAATATTAGGCCAGCACTTTTTAAACGTGCTGTCTGTTGCTTTGCTCAAGGGTACCACAGTGGTGCCACTAGCATCCCTGGGATTCAAACCCATAGCATTCTGATTGCAGGGGCAACACCTAACCAGTAGGCCACCAGCTGCCCATTTAATAAGGACTTTAATGCAAGAGTGGGTCAGGCCTGTCACGCCTGTCAGAACATGAGGAAACTCTACCACAGGAAAAGAGACAAAAAGTGAAATTAAAATAGAGCCATTGTGAAGATGAAAATGGCCTTCGATGTTTCACACTGATAACATTTACAGCTAGCTTTTTCACACTTCAGTAGTTTCTGTGGTCACTCAAAAGTGTCAGCACTTTCTTGGTTTCCTTTCCATTCTTGCAGTCAGATGACTGTTTCCTTGGCTGTGAGATTTGGGTTATGTGATTAAACACTCAGACTGTTCCGGAAAGTTCCTGCTGGATGATAGTCTAGTACACTTTTCTGTCCGGCACATCTGGAGATACCGGTGTCTTCTGTTAAATATCTGGTTAAATGAGACTGACATTTCTTATGAATGTCACAAGAGAAGAGAAACTTCTATTTTTTTAAATTAAAAGACCGAAAAAGACACTTTAGCACTTAGTGTCTCTTTATTAGGTGGAAAAGTATACCTATTCCTGTGAGTCTGAAATGACAGGAAAAGTTATTTTGGGAGTGCACATGGAGTCTAAACCCACCTTTCTGCTTATTCAAATCCAGTTTATTTATATAGGACATTGTCATATACATGTCATTCAATGTGTTTCACAAGAATAGCACACATAATAAAATGAAATAGAATTAAATAATGGAATAAATACAATAATACATAGAAAATCAATACAAGTGCTCAGGAAGTACTGATGTAAGTACACTAATACTAAAATGTGAAGTTATGTAACAGAGTCTCTAATCTATGCCTCATGCACAGTGTAGTTATTTATACTCACAGAAACATTTTAATTCTGTTTATTTATGACTTATTTAGTAAATGGTTCATTAGTTATTAATGATACCTTTGTAATGAACTCTTAGATGAATAAAACTAAAGAGATGATGGCACATCTGAAGGGGGCCAAACAGAGAAGTGTGTAGTTCCACTCCAAACGCTCCTACATCCCTCACAGTCACTGTAGTGGTGCTCAGTTTTCATTCTGTTACGTAGAAACAGCTTATCATCACTGTCCTATCAAAAACTCATAATGGCTGGTGGTGGCTTAGTGGGTAGGATACTTGCCTCTGGACCAAAAGGTCATGGGTTCAGATCCTCAGCAGACCACCACTGGGTTCCTGAGCAAGACCCTTAACCCCAAGTTGCACCAGGGAGACTGCCTGTAGTTAGGGAATGGAAGCGTCTGCTAAATGCCGCAAGTCCTGTTTTTCATTTTTGCTGGACCACCCAGTAAACCAGTCTGTGGGAATTACTGTCTCTCATTGAGTCATAGACTAACTGACTGATGATGACCAATATTGAAGTGGTGCAAGTGGTATAATTGTTGGCAGCACCATTAGGAGATCACATGGATTTCACAGTCCAAAGGAAATTAACTGGCCTCAGCCTCTCTGTGTGGGAAGGATGACTCTCCCTCTCCCCCCACACAGAGAGACTGAGGCCAATTATGCTCTTTTGGACCGACTGACTGACTGACGACCATTAATGAAATTTTTCAAGTGACATATTTGTTGGCTCTGCCATCAGATCACATCAGTTCCACAACCATCCATGTTTGGGAGCCCAAAAGAGCATAACCACTCTGTGTGGGCAGGATGACCCTTCCTCTCCCCCAGAACTCAGCAGGATATTAGCCAGCATGAGAACATTTTAAATGTAACAGAACTGACAATCTCATCGAAGCATGTTGAGCCAACGAATTAGTGGCACTTTACATGTCTTAGAGAAAGTATATGCTAGCCTTCACCCTCCCAGTGTTGGTAGCATCATGTGATTAAGGATTTTGACCTTAAATAAGGGGAAAAGTGCACAGACTAAGACAGATGAAGGGTTAAAACTACTGGAATTTCCACTTACGTTTTCAAATTTGCCCCTTAAATAATAGAACCTCTTGAATTAATGCCTTCAATTTAAGATTAAAGTGTGTCATACTCACGCCTTAAATCTAATTTTAGGTCAAATTAAGGGGGTCGGATTCACAAATTAACGGCCACAAATGAAGGGGTTTGGTGTATTTTCAGGGGTAAATTAAGGTAGGGTTAAGCACATTTTAAGTACATTGTGTTTCACAGTGAGCAGTGATATTTTGCAATTTCAACTCTTTCAGGTGTGGATAAAGTCAAGTGGAACCTGATACAAATTAATATTTTAGTAAAACATATTAACACAAACGGTATATGAAAGAAACTCCCAAGCAGCAACCGTGAGAATTAAGTAAGCATTACAACTGCAGGTCTTTTCCCATGCGGTTGATCAAGATGAATTATAGATGTATACTAAATGTACTCTGAATACATTACTTCTTTATGTGTTGTAACAGAATATGTTACTGAACACATTTACAGTGTATTCAATATTCAGCCATCTTTTTTTCTGTATATATATATATATATATATATATATATATATATGTATATGTATAAATAGATATGTATAGATATATAAATATGTATAGATATGTGTAAATATATGTGTAAGAATGTTTATACTACAATTCTGTATACAGTACTGTATTGTTATTAGCTCCCTAATGTCTGTATGTTCACCATGGGACTCAGCTGCACTGCTCCCCAACTTTAGAATGCACTCCCACTCGACCTCCGAACCACATCATCCTTGCCCTTCTTTAGATCTCTACTCAAAACTCATC